>JAZHYW010014142.1:0-65197 GCA_037355805.1 Ixodes ricinus
ATTGGTCTGATGAAGTTCTTGCTACGGATGGGCCCTGCGCTTACTCAATGTTTGCTGACATGGTTGGTGTATTTGGATTCGAACAATGTGTTAAAAAACCGACACGAGAAAATTCGGTCATGGATTTAATTCTTTGCAATTATCCTGGTGTTGTATCCGGGGTCACTTTACTTCCCGGCATAAGTGATCATTGCGCGGTTGTTGCCAAGCTCTCGGAGCCCGGAACGCGAAAGCAAGCGGAGTGTTCACGGAAAGTATTTCTGTACGACAAAGGCAATTACGACGCGATCGATCCAGAACTGGAATCCTAGTTTTATACATTCAGTCGTCTATCAAATAACAGTGACGTCATAACTATATGGCGTGCTTTTAAAAACAAAGTACTAGAGCTTGCGAAGGTGTATATTCCACCGAAACAAAAGGGGAAGCGTAAAAGAAACCTTGGTTTAATGTAGAAATTCGCAGACTTATAGGTAAAGCAAGACGAGCTTGCAAAAAGTTTTCCAAAAGTTTGTCAGTCCAAACTGAGCAAAAGCGCAAAGAGATCAATAAGCTTCTTAAAATTCAAATTAAACTATACAAAATGTGTTTTTTGGCATATAGACATATAGAAGCGTGCCTGCTCTGGCGCAGAACACGATAACGAGGAAACATTTTTAAAAAAACGAAAACTGCTAACGCCGTCGAAGCACAGGCCAAAGCTAGGACGATAAGAGCGTGAACCAAGAAACGCCGTATCACGCTTTCCAAAGAAATATAAAGGGGAAGAAAAAACGAAAACGTCGGGACGCCAGATGTTCTAACGTCACAACTTAGAGATACGAGACACGTACCCTAGCGGTGGTGGCATGAATCCGAAACTTTCGATTGTCTTGCGGCGTTGAATGTGGCCGATTTCGGACGTCCAAATGTGTTTTTCCATTCTTCTGCACTACACAGAAGGAAAAATATCATGGCGAAGGCGCCACAATAGTGGGAGTCCCAACCAGGTGAGCTTGTACTACCCAAAACGAGGGCGCCACAGATTGTTCAAAGCTTCAGCGCAGGAGGCCCATGAAGCGCGGTCGGCGGCGCGAAACCCGCAAAGTGTCTTACTAACTGCAACGGCAGTAAAAAATACATACATGTTCACTAGTTTTCTCTTGTGCTCACACAAAGCGTAATATAATAATAAATAAACTAATAACGTCAAAGTGACCATTCCAGACTTGTACGTAACGCGTTACAATTAATGGATTACTTGTAATCGATTACATTTTACAGTAATTTTTTAAAGCTTCAATTACTTCCATTAAGGAGTAACTATCCATGTAATTGAATTACTTTTTTGTTGTAATCGATTACAAAATTACCCATTACAATTTTTCTCAAGTTTTAAATTTTTTTTTAGGGGTGTACGTGTGTGTGTGTGTGTGGGGGGGGGGGGTTAGTTGTGTTGGGGTCACTCAGCTCTGAGCAGCGGTCATTTTTTTTAGAAATTGCTAAGAACGGCATCTCGAGGATTAATAGGCCACTTCACTATGCTTCGTTTCCTGGGTACTTTTTTTCGGTATACCGGAGATTACGTTTGGGTAAGAAAAAGGACCTTATCCAGCCTCTTTTGAGTAATGTATTTAAACAACGTTTCTTTTTATTTTATTTTATTTTTCACGAGAGGGATTGGACCTGTGGAGTCACTCACTCAGCTCTAAGCAAAAACGGTCGACTTCCTTTTTTTCTGAACAACTGAGCGCGAGACCCCAAGGATTATGCTACCGTGATAAAAAAAAAAGTTGCATGAAAAGTAACGTGGGAAGTAATCAATTACTTTAGAGTAATTTTAAATTACTTTTTGAGGCTGTAATTGTAATTGTATCGGATACTTTTTACAGTGAAGTAATTGTAATTGTAATCGGTTACCTTTTTCTCAGTAACGTGTAGAAGTCTCCCATTCACAAATGGCATCATCAGGGATCGTGATAATGGAAACATTTCTTAGGAAACATTCCCTGAATCATCTTATTGGAACCGTCGCCATTACGATGTTAGCTGCAAACGCGATTTGCTAAAAATTAAAAAAAGAACGTGCAGGCAAGCTGGTGAATTTTCAACATTTTGAAAACCTAAACCGAGAAACAATAAAGAGAAACAAAAACCTATGTATGTGCCGTCCCCCCCCCTCTTTTTTTTTTTTCCTCGGTTTTTGGTTTTCAAGATGAAGATTTGATATGTTTGAAGCTGTTCGCGGTCTCTGTCTTTGGAGTAAAAGCAGATGTAGCCCAACCATCCGTCCTGGCATTGACAAGTGGCTTCTCTAAAACAGATTCAATATATCGCATTTTGATACATCCGATATAAAATATACTCGTGAAAGGAAACTAGTGAAATATAAATAGCGCTGTTTTTTGTTTTTTGTTTTTTACAAATCCGCAAAGCAAAAACAGGCTGAATGTGATATATTCTACATGCTACAAAAAAAAATCTCAAAAGTAAAAACTTGCATTAAAATTGATTTCTTCTCTTCCAATCAACCCACCATTGTTTTGTTCGTGTACTTTCAAATTCTTCTCAAATTCCAGCAGAGTTGAACAATCAAATTCATTGCTCATATGCATCCTTTTCTTCTTAAACTGATAATTGCTGAAAACGGAAAACAGGTTTTGTAACCTAACTATCACTCAATTCCCACGACTAATTTTAGCCAGCATAGACGAATTAAGATTTAACAATGTTTAGACTGCAACAAAGAAAAAGGTCAATCCGGGGCAGTCGAACACATAACCCATTTGAACACAACATCTGAATGGGCCATGTGGCATGAACAGAGGGGGGGGGGGGGGTAAAAAACTAAAGGAATGTATAGAAGTGATGACGAGCACTTACGAATATTGTGCATTTGTCCTTCAACACTAAGCGGTATGAGTAAAATATAAAAAAGTGCAGGTGTAGTGGTCATGCTAACTGTGTCGCGCAGTGTGCAAGAGGAACGTTTCGTATATCGTACGCAAGAGCTTTGCGTTGCAATGCTCTATTCAAACTGGCTGCTGCCAAAGCTAGAAGTGCGAGCTATTCCGCGCTCCCTGCATTGAGAGGTGTCTTTCCAGCGCGAGCGCTTGTTTTAAAGAACGTTTCAAGCAGAGTGTCAAACCGGAATTTCTATCGGTTCAGCCCGGGTTCAGGTTCACGGCTTTCGGTTCAGTTCCGGGTAGCAGGAAAAAAAATCGGCAGGGACGCTTAAGACTGCTTACCTGTAGGAATGCGAAAGCATTCCCACACGAGACGCATTCCTCCAAGCAGCGCGCCACGCCTTTTTTCGCACACGGAGGAGCATCGGCGGTGACATCACGCTCCCCTACTGCGCAGGCGCGGCGTACCCCACCGGCTTCACAGCGGCCTTCGTGACGAGGCATTGCGTTGCTGTACTTCTCTTTGTGTTTCATTTCTGAAGCGTGTCCGCTCTGACCTTGGGCGCACCCTCCGGCTTCCGTGAGGAGGCATCTGCATTGCTCTGCTTTTCTTGGTGTATTATTGAGAATGCGAATAGCATTCTTTGGATACTTCACGCACTTTTCGTCTATGTATCTATCTATCTATCTATCTATCTATCTGGCTATCTAACCTCTTACGCCGCGGGTCGATAAATAAATAAAAAAGACCGGCGCCGGCGGGATTCGAACCGTTGACCCTTTGATCAGCAGGCAGACGCGCTAACCACAGAGCTATGAAGGCAGTCATTCAAAGCACTCTAAAAACTTGTTTATATCTTTACCATCGCGCGCGTTCCATGCACGAGGGCTCATTCCGCTCTCGTGAGGCTTAGCACGAGAGCGGAATGAGCCCTCGTGCATGGAACGCGCGCGCACCAGCAGCTGTGACAGCGCTGTAAAGCGCGTCCTATGGTAAAGATATAAACAACCGTTAGAGTACCGTTGGTTGAGACTAGCTGAGACGCCAGAAAGTCTGGTCGGTACCATTTTGAGTGTTTGTGCGTATGGCGCGTGCTTTGCTCGCCTTCCTAAGTGACACAAACGCACGTGCTGGGCTGCGGAGATCGTGCGCAGGGCTGTGAAAGTGTCAACAAATTTAGAATCGCCTCAAGAGTGGGCTGGCGTATCTAGAGTGTGCCGGCCACCTGACGAACGCGCATAACTCCGCACCGTTTGATGCTATTCGCATTAACGTAGATAATCATTCCCAAAGGATGGGTTCTGCTGATTTTTGAGAATGGGAATTTAGTTGCCGTTCTTCCGCTACGAGATGGTTACAACAAAGCGCCGGCTTCGCTCCATAGGACAGTTAATCCTTTCGCATTAATAACGGTTCAAACCGGTTAATAACAGTTTAAACCGCTAAATTGAGACTATATTTTTCGCACTGTTTTGGCAATAGGCGCTATAGGGCTTTTCACAAACGTGATTTTGTCTACCATTTTGTTGTCATCGGCATTCTAGTGCGCACAGAAGCAGAGCACTCGGAAGACTCACATCACACACTCAATACGGTAGTGCAAAAAACGTTTATAAATTTCATCACGCTGTCAACTCGAACAAAATGGCGGATGGACGTCGTAGTGAAAACACCTTATTTCCGCCGTGAAACGAGTAACTTTATAGATTTTTTATCGTTCATACCAGGGAACCTTTATTTTAAAATACCAAAAATAAGTATTTGCTTTATTTAATTATGAGGCAACAGTAAAATAAAGTATATATTAACATACAAAGCGTCGTGTTTATACAACTCAACATCCATTAATTACCTCGTTCACATATATTTTACCTGAATCAAATGGTTGTAACAAAGTGTGCTAAGTCACTAAGATACCAGTGATTAATACAACTTTGCATCGCAGTATTAAATGTTGAATCGTATCGGTGCTCTTGAACTAAGGAATTATTTAGGGTGCATAAAATCATGAAACGGGCACCTCGCTACCCTGTATATCGTGAAATATATTTTACAAAATATGCTTCACAAAACCGTATATGATGACGACGCAACTGAGCTAAAAGCAATAATACTTTCAAAATGCCACGAAAGTTTCAGGACAAGAACTTTCAGTCTACTTTTTACAGAGACACTAAGCGAAAATCGACTCCTGTTTTCCTAATTCCTAGCCAACATTGGTTACACTCAACAACGGCGAAGAGTCATGCAGAAAAAAGCTCCTACACTTGGTGGCGCAAAAAGAAATACATAGGGAAGTAATGATAATCATAATTACACATAAATAGCCTGAAGGACAGACAAAGGGTTCTTACATAAATCACATTTGGGCATAGGCTTGCATGTGCTCGAAACTTCGCGAAATACTGTCTAGGACGCTAATGTTATATTCGGTTTTACTTGCACTTATTTTGGGCACTCAAGTTATAACTCTGTCCCTTATCACTCATGCGCTCTCGCATTTTACTAGGCTGCCGCATATCATCGCAAGACTGCTATGAAAAAAAAAAGTTGTACAATACTTTTCTAAAAAGAAACCGTGAAAACTACACAAATGCGGTCTATGCACGTGAGTTATAGGGCCAGGCGGACATTATGTTCAAGAGAAAATCCAACTAATAGATGACTAACTAAGGAACATTTACTAATCACCTTTATAATTGGACGTCCTAGGGCACATGTTTACATTAAACAAATAGAGGCGATTAATGTTGAAGGCCTGCCCAGTTTTATAAAAAAATCCTGGATCGAGCACGCAGTTAAGGTTATTCATTGTCTAATCTTGTTATGAAAATCTCTTGATACCGAAACTAAACGCGCGATGCCCGCCGGAAGAACAACCCTTGTTTGTCGCCGGAGGGTCACGTGCTAATGATAAAATTTGCGTCACTTTCGCATTAAAGCGCGTCGAAGCATTCACTTTTTGTTAAATAAATTATGCTCAGGTTTTTTGTTTGTTTTTTTATTTGATTCGCACCCATGATTAAAATGTTTTTCAGCGATATCGCTCAGCGAAGCCGGGCAACTTGTCGCGGCGAAGAAGGTGGCATGTCACTTTAGTTCGCCAGCTACGGAACTCGCCGACTACTACCAGCTACAATCAGCTCCGGCACGCTGTGACGCAAAGTAGTGACGCAAATTTCGTCATTAACAGGTGATTCTCCGGTGTCAGACAAGGGTTGTTCTTCCGGCGGGCATCGCGCGTTTGGTTTTGGTATCCACAGATTTCCAGAATAAATCTTGAGAATGAATAACTCGAACTGCGTGCTCAATCCAGAAATAACAACAAAAACACTGGGCTAACCTTCAACACTGCTTGCCTTCATTTCTTCAATATAAACATGTTCCCTAAAACATCTAATTAAGAAATTATTTAGCGAATTGTCGTCAATTTTTTGTTTATTCGTCGCATTCTCTCATAAACTTAATGTCTACCTGGCCGTATAACTCACTTGCGCAGACCGCATTTGTAAAACTTTCAACGCTTTTTTTTAATTTGCATTGAATAAAAAAATATTTTAAAAAACATTATGCTTATTGCAGAACTTTACAATTTCATATACATTTGCTAGTGTTGCGAACATTGCCTATCACCAGGAAACTGAACTGGTCAACATTTTTGGCTCGTGACGTCACCGCTCTATATGCTGGTGGTCATTGCAATTTCTTCTTGCTGAAAAAATCGAATCCGGTTATGCAAAATGCACGCTGCAGGAGGTTTGTGCACAGTGCAAAGCATGTTTTTGACAGACATAAGTTATTCTCGCTTGATGCAGCCGCCTGAGATACGGCGAAAGCCTCTTGTACCAAGGAAATGCGCTTTCTGGCACGAGTGGTTTTGCAAACGGGGATCCGTGGCCGAGTGGGGCTAGCGCACACCATGCTCGAAGCACAGCGAAAGCTCGCGCTGCAGAACCCAGGGATCCTGGCTTCAATCCCCACCCCTGCCTGTTTCGATCTGGATGAGCATCGTACCGACGTGCGGTCGTGTATCACTACTGCGTGATGGCTAGCGGTTATATACTGCACTGGCTAAATTTCTCATCTACAACGAATGACTCGTTGCCACTTCTAAATGGCTGACCAACTACACGCGGTTTAAATATCCAGACAACCCAAATTATTATGTTTTTGCAAACCAAGTAGTTCCTAGTTCCCGGGGTCAGGCTTTCTTATCTGTGCCGAAGATGCGGGGCAGTATTCACACAGGGGAGAAATCTGTGCAGGGATGGGCGTGACATCGACAGCGGACACCAATTTCCTCCTCAGCTTCGTCACTCACCCCGACGAGGTGCCGGAGGGAGGGAGGTCAGCGTTTCAAGCCCGACTGAGCGGTTTCCACACTTGACACCACGGCAGACGAATTTAACGAGCTCTTCACTTGACACAGAAAAAAAAAAGTTGAACGACAAAACAATATTGAAAGCAAACTGATCCGCCGCCAAACCAGGATGGTTTGCACGACCTGAGCGTCCCTTCTTCCCTCCCTCCGTCGCGTAGCTGACGTTACAGCGCCGCATCGCAAAAGCCTGACGTATCCGACGCGTGATGTGCGCACCGGGGAGAAATCCCCGTCATTTCTCCCTTATGTCAATACCGCTTTACGACACAGTATGTTTTTACGGGTCTAAAAAATCTTTACAAACAAATTTACAGCGCCCCCCCCTTTTTTTTTTTCTTCTCTTTTTCGTTGCTTTTTTAGGGAATATTTCTTATTTCGGAGGGACTCCCCTTCTCCGTTTAGGGGTGTTAATTCAGCAATTATATTCGTGTCACTTGTTAACAGCAATCCTCCATTACTTTCATTTTGTATCCAAAAACTATGAAGTTTAAACAAAATACGGAGTTGGTCGAAACTTGGGGAAGAATTTGAGAAAGACACTCCTCTGAGTCTTATAGAGCGGCTGCCAACTTTCGGCTGTCCCTCTGAGGCAACTAGGATCTTTCTTTCAAGGTTTCCCTCCCGTACACAATTGTAGTTCTATGTAACGTCAGATTAGTAAGTCACACCTAGTCCTTTTAGCGTTTATGTACTCGGAGACAACTTCCTGAGGCAGTTCAACAACGAAAACATGTATGGGTGCCTCAGTGATCTGTTCGTATAAAATGGGTTGTGCAACAATTTTTGTAATTTTAGTAGATACCGCTAAGAACGAATCCCTGATATTGATAACTTACAGAAACACCAATTAATTTTTCTCTCCATCCAATGGCAGACTTACTTAAAAGATTAAAAGAGCGCAAAAACAACGACGAACTAGATGAAAGAGGACACAGACAGAGACGAAAGCAAAAATAATAAGCAGCCTTCCCTCCTCAACTTGCAATTAGAACAAGCGGTCACGTGATTTGACGCTAATTATATACCGTCAGTGTTCATCATAGTTATGCGCAGGGGTTGGCAAAGCATAGAGCATGTACTGAGCTTTAGACATTGCTCGAGTTCGGCTATTCTCACTTTTGATTGAACACGATTGTTTGGAGATGGTGAATGTCATGATCCGGATCACTCTGACACTCATCACAGTCGAGCACGTCATGGTGTCACGTGACTCGCGGTGCAAAGTCGTGATGTCATGTGACGTCAGAGTACCAATTTAACTTATAAATATAATGACGTTCTCAATTTAAATCGATTTGGCGCAGTGAGTCACGTGACGTCACGGGCCACGTGACATGACATTACTTGACAGAGACATTACTAGATTACCTCAGTTGTGGAACTCCCTCGGAAGGGCATAACCCCCCCCCCCTCATTCACTTCAGTTCGCCTCCCGTCGTTCGAAGCGCCATCTAGATTTTCGTTTCATAACTGTGCATCCAACGAGCTAGAGTTGGGAGCCGGAGTTGTGCGTCTGTTTTCCACGTGCAGCCACGCCGCTATAGGGGGTATTCACTGGCCGCCATATTTGAGGTCACTGTTTAGAGCGCATGCTCAGAACGAGCTCACATTGATAGGCTGTCAAGACCAGCAATCTTGATGGTGCGGGGTGCACGTTGCAAAATAACTGTGGAAGCTAGCCATCAGCACATGCTCAGCATTAGCGCACACGGATATGGCCGCCAGTGAATACACCCTATTCGCCGAGATCCGATCACGTGAGGATCCGGATCAACTGCCATGCAGGAAAGTAGACGTTGCAGGCGCCCCGAAAGTACGTTCCCCTGCTTTAGAGCGCGCCGCGCGCCTCGAACACGCGGCGCCGCTATTCGCCGAATTCAGTCACGTGAGGAGCAGGATCAACATGCCGTGCAGGAAAGACGGCGCTACGGGGATGAGCGCGCAACTCTGGCTCCCGTAGGGAGCCTATACAAGAACTCTACAACGAGCAGAGCTGAAACGCCATCTAGACGCCGTGCTTCAAAACGTACGTATTTCATAGATCACACGGTAGTTACCATAGCAGCCGTGCAGTGAGTTAACGACGGGAGGCGAGTCGTGGTGAGTGAGTTGGGTACTGCCCGTGCAAGCAGCGTCTATGACAAGTTTTGTAATTCAGCTAATCTAATAACGTTGCTTGACAGCCTGCCTTAGACATCATGATGTCACTTGACCATGTGACACATAATTAGTGAGTGCCAATACAGAAGCGCCACCAAGCCCCACAATTGCTCTTACATTGCAATTCTACATACATACGAAGATTTTATCCTTATAGAAAAATACTGCTTTATGTTTTATATTTATTTATCATTAAGAAAAAAGCAAAACAATTACCGTGAACAGTTTTGAACCGATTACAGTTGTATTCTTTTTTCCGGTCCAGCTTCGGTTCAGTTCCAAGTTGGCGGCGAATATTTCGATCCTGTTTAGTTCCGGTTCGTCAAAAAATAACGTTTCGGTTCCGGATTTTGGTTCGGTTCGGTTCCGCCTCAACACTCTGGTTTCAAGGCCGCAATCTCGTGCCCTCAAGCTTGTAACCTCTTCTCGTGTCGTCACTTTGAGGACAGATTGAGCACGCGCCCGCTGTGGCCTGCAATTCGCAGCGTACGATCTACGAAAATTTTATCGTAGGGTACACTACCGTAAGCTACGTTTACGGTAGTGTGCATAAAGCGGATGATCACTTACCGTGGATTTCGTTCATTCCAAGCTCGCTAAGCCAAACTACGGTGCATGGAACGCTTGTTTGGTGTCCTATTGCGCCCATGCAGCCAAAGCGGTCTCCAGGTGACAACAAATGCAGTCAGAAAAGCCGGGGTGTCACGCTGTCGAATGTCGCCATCCTGGTGGTTGGTTGCAAAATGCTGGCGAAAAGCACGAAGGTTATTCCATGCCAAAGTAGACGCGTCCATTTTTTTGTCTGGGATATAGAGTTACTATACGGTACGCTAGAGGTTCAACAGGCGCTAGTTTCTATACGACTTCGGGGTGCAAGTTAAAGCAGACATGCAACCAGTCTACTTTTGCGGTGCTCCTGTGCATTCCTATGGGAAAACGCGCGTGCATTTTGTCTCTTCGCCGGAAAATTACGTATATAACTTTTGTTATTTGGATCGCACCTCTATACCTTTATTAACATTGTTTCATTGTATTATTGTATTAACATTGCATGTACCTTTATTAACATTGTAAAAGTGAAATTGCGTTAGTGACAGCATTTTTATTTCTGTTCCATAGCAGGTACGTAAAAACGAACGACGATTTTAAGCAGAATAACAATCGAAAGGAATGTAGAGTGTGTTCAACGTTCGCCAGCATTCCGGTAATGATTATATTTCATTTCATTTCATTTATTGTTGCTCAAAAACATCCTATATGATCCTCGCTCTCATATTACATGAGCGAGGATTTGGGAAAAAATCATACAAAAGCACAATACGTATAAAACTTTGTGGTCAAACACGATCAAACAAGAAATAACAAGATAAGAGGGGCCCTTGATTGACTCAAGTCATGTACACAATGCCAAGCACTTTCAAACCGAAAACAGATTATCATCTTGGAAACTAATTCAACAATGAATCGTCACATTTTTTCCTAAACAACAACTCCTCACGTCGATTTGCCACAGAATCTGGGAACGCGTTCCAATCTGAAATACACAAAACTAGCGGAGATGAGAGGAATAGGTTAGTGCGTGATGCAAAAGGTTCCACTTTCTGGGTGTTATCACATCGGGCCGAAATATGGGTTGCAGACCTACATAAAGTTTGTCTGAAAGTATAGTTACTGTAATAAATTCGATAAAAAAAAACACAAGCGTGAAATTTTCTTTCTTATCTCCAAACATGACAGACCAAGATTTTGTTTTAAACTCGTGGCACTGGTTTGACAAGATATTTTCCAGAAATAAAACGGGCTGCTTTACTTTGCAAGGCTTCAAAATTTTTAACAAGGTAATGTGGTGCGGGTTCCAGATTATATTTGCATATCCTAGTTTTGGTAAAATTGTAGTTTTATAGGCAAGCAGGCGTGTTTCTTGGGGTGCCTGGTACAGCGTACGCCTTAGAAAACCGAGTTTTCTAGATGCGTTTAATAAGATGTGATCAATGTGCTCGTTCCGAGTTAAGCTGGATGTGAAATGGACACCTAGATATTTGTACGACGTGGAAACTTCCAGTTCGAGAGAGGAGGCTGTGCTGGGTCAATATCACATTAGTTTTATTGGCAACTCTCATTAGCTGGCATTTTCTGATGTTAATGTTAAGCTGCCATTTTAAGCACCAATTACTAATTTTGTCAAGGTCAATTTGTAGAAGCACGACTATCATCCGTATTAGTTATTGTTCGATATATAACACAATCGTCTGGAAACAACCTGATTGTTGATGTTAAGGTGGATGGAAGATCATTGATATAAATTCGAAACAAGAGGGGACCAATTACGCTATCCTGAGGAACGCCTGATGTTACGGGAAGTTATGAGGAAAGGATACCGTTTAACCTTACTGATTGAGTTCTACCACGCAAAAATGCTGCAATCCATTTTACGATAGATGGGTCTATTTGAAGATGGGACAATTTTAAAAGTAGGCGACAATGGGGAACTGTATCAAATGCCTTTGCAAATTGTCGATGAAGATAACATCAGTCCGGGTGCCAGCATGAGCGTTTAAGTGCAAATCCGTGATGAACTCAAATAGTTGAGTATTACATGAGAGGTTTTGTCAAAAGCCGTGCTGATTCGAAAAAAAAAAGAAGTCATTGCCGTCAAGGTGGGACATAATAGCTGCAAAAATGACGTGTTCCATTATCTTGCACGAAACGCTAGTGAGGAGATATGCCGATAATTGGAAGGGTCGTACTTCATGCCAGATTTGAAGATTGGTTTGACCATAGCAAAACCCCAGTCAATTGGAACAGTGCCAGTAACAAGACTGCTGAAGTAGCAGAGATAAAAGAACAGAGGCCGAGTGGTTTACCATTTTTAGTACCTTTAGAGATGTGGCATTATCGCCGGCGGCGCAGTGAGACGGGAGTTTATCAATACGTTTAGCGATACCGTTACTTGTGAATGAAATGGCAGACATGGGCGCAAATTGAAACTCCGCTGGCGAAGGAAGCGGGATTGATTCTTGAGTGAATACCGTCAAGAAAAAGCTATTCACCATATGACCGCATCGCTATCGGACAGGCAGTCACCCTCTTGGTTTGTGAACAACAAATTACTTCGAGTATCACTAGGATTTAAGATTTTCCAGAACTTACAAGGATCGGTTCTTAACACATGTGTCAGTTTAACTATTTTTTTTTTTGCTTTTATAATTTCCTTTTTTACATTTTTTGACCAAAGACTATGTACGAGCCATTCACCGTCTCTGTTAGTTCTTTTTGCTTTTTGGAACAACCTCGTCTTTTTGTTCAACATGCGTTTAAGGGAATTCGTGAACCAGGGTGAGAGATAGTTGGATGCGATATTGATTTTAAGAATGTTGGTTGACACCAAATTCTGAATTTCGTGTTTAAATGGGGTCCAATTTTCTTCGACGGAGCGGTCTTCATAATGGGCCAAAAATTCTTCTAAAAATAGGTTAGCGAGATATTCATAACTTCCATATTACCCCGAGCTTACTTAAATATTGTCTTGCGATTGTTTGCTTGGTTTCCTGAGGTAAAGGGACTTTCGACGTGAATAATCCCATTATCACTGATTAAATCAAGGACATTTATTGTGCTTACTTGGTCAGGGTTGTTAACAAAAAATAGGTCTAAGACCGCATTGCCTCGGGTAGGGGTGGTTACTAGTTGGTGCAGCCCGACACAGTTAGACAAGGCAAAACAATCATTGCAGTGACCCGGATTTGCACCTGAAATGAGGGACTAAGCGTCACCCAGTCTACACCAGGAAAATTGAAGTCGCCTGCTAATATTATGTCGCCGTTTGGGTAAGCTTCCGTTATGTGCTCCAGACAACTATACATGGCATCGGGAAATTCGCTGGGGTTTGTATTTTGCGGTCGATAACATGCACCAATTAAAACTTTACGAAAACCCAGTGGCAGACGTAACCACAACGATTCAAGAAACGTGTCATACGTTATTAAAGTACATTTTAAATCAGCTTCAACTGCAATGAGTACTCCACTGCCCCTTGCATTTGGGCGGTCTTTACGATATAGGTTGTATGATTTGTTCAATGTTAACTCTGCTGTCTACACTTGACGTCAACCAAGTTTCAGTTCCAATGATTATGTCAGGTTTTGCAAGAGGCGGTAATGTACTCGAATTCATCTTGCTTTGAAACTAAACTACAGAAATTTACAACAAAAAAGGGACAATGTCGGATTAACAGAACGTTGGCCTACATTCAGGCTTCGTTAGTCGTTAGCTAATATGCCAGTCGTGTCACTATATAAAAAATGACTCCATCGTGCATCTTTATAGGGCAGTTAAAAAATTCAAAACGTGCGCTATAAAACCTTTTTTATCGCTTTTATCGGGCGCGTGCGGGTGATGTTTCAAACGTAGAACAAGCATCTTCGCACAGAGTAGAAAGAGTAAAGCAGTACTTACTTATTTAGGATCGGAATATATTACGTGGCCTTCAATTTATTTTGATGCTAGTGATCCAGTGTTACTGCGTAGTTCTTGCCATCTCTCTTGGTTTTCCACGTGTCCTTCGTTCGTTGGCCGCGTACATCCCCCATGCTGGAAAGCTCCGACGCCGTTTTCGCGCTAACAGTCTCCAACAGTGCACATAAATACATGTACGCAGCCGTTTTATCACCGCTTTAAGGCCATGAATTTGAAATAAAAACGCCGTAATTGACCAATTATTTCGTCTGCGTGACTAAAAAATGATCCCATCTACCTAGTACGTAAGGATTATTCGTGACTGTCAAGGTTCGTCCGGGACGTTGAGAAAGAGATCAGGAGACTGAGACGAAGATATAAGAATATATTTAAAACAAACAAACTGATCACTAAAAATACGTTCGTCCTAGGCATAGTCACCAGCGGGCCGTGGCTTGCGTCGGTGGTCCCATTGGTTGCTGGTGCCCTTGACCGTACTTGATCAGTCCGATGCCTTGCCAGGGTGGATGGAGGGCTGGTATGTTCGAGCCAGGCCCTGGATGCCGAGACGAAGCCGTATATGCTCGTGTCGGGTTCCTTGACGCCGGGGCGGAGCCCGTGTATACTTGAGGCCAGGTGCGTTGACGTCGAAGCGGAACCGGTGTGCGCACCACTGAAGTCTCCCGTTACTCGGCTTCGAATCCCGTCGCACCCGCGATCCCGATCTTGTCGCGCTTCTAATTTTCTTTTTCTTACGCCAGTTGTCACTCGAAGAACCTGACACTCCCCCTACCTGAAGAGCCTTCATTTATGAGCTGCATTAACGTCGGTACTGTCCAGGTACCAGAGAACCAATTGACGCCGTTGTGCCCCATTGTAATACTCACACACGCATATTCTCGAACAGCAGTCACAAACAACAACAGACAAGTCATTCATAGTATTTACATCAGTCGCGCACTGCGCCTGGTACCTGTACAAAACCAACTTCCCTACACTAACAACCAACGTTCCACACGTCACTACAATCCCAACCCAACGCGTCTATTTCATCTGAACTTCTTTCCACTTCACACTGTTGCTCATCGGCACCGTTTCTAGATTCTTAACGCTATTCCATAATGATTTGTTAAGGGATGAGGGACGGATAGGATAGAGACCGGGTTAGGGCTGCATGGATGACGATGTTTTAATGAGACATGATGTGATGGTAGCGTCTGATGGTAAGCCTCCATTCCGTCACCGCCGCTGCGGAGTCCGCGGGTTCGTAGCCGCGGTGACGTGGCGATGTTGCGTCACCGGTGGAATCTTTGTGTGATCGGTGGTGGCTGTTGGCCACAGACCCCGTGGCCACGACCTACTATACTCCGTTTCACCTTATGTTGTACCGCAGCGAATGCTAAAAGCGCCAGCTCATAGCGTTGGCAGCTGCCCTTAATGCACGAGATCTGCCGCCGAGACTGTGCCCTGAGCAAGGAGCTCGCGCTTGTAGCCTTTCCTGCGGTACATCATAAGGTGAAACAGAGTATAGAGTTGGTCGTGCTGTTGGCTTTGATGAAGATGAGGTCCAACAGCCACTCTCATTGGCCCGGAGGTTTATGTCGCCGCAGCAGCAGCTTCTTTTGATATTGGAGAACGAGGAAGACAAGGACCCGTTGACGTTGGTTACTTCGGCCGATGTTCGGAAGCCTTGGTTCGGGGTCTTCAAGAGGGTCTTTGCCGAGCGATGGTGTCGCAAACCGTCCCTGTAACTACTTGTACACGTTACTGAAAAATAGTAAGGAATTACATTTACAATTACTCAAGGCTAAATTGTAATTTATTACAATTACAATTACCCTCCCATAAAGGTAACTGACCGTTACCCCAAAAAGTAATCCGTTACTTTCGTGGCGTTACTTTCAACATTATTGTCCTCAAGTAAGAAAAAAAAGGGAAGAGGGTTATTCAAGTTCTTATTGTTGAAACCTGTTCCACAGCCTTTGATACCACAGCCTTTGATAAGTTGGTCTCAGCTTTTGACTTGAACCGCTTTTTGAGGACCGTTAACTGCACCGACGTATATCCAAAGTTTGTGCTGGTTTTCAAACAGTTCTATGAAAGATGCCGGAGAGAAATAATCGTAAAAAAACGCAACCCTGATCTTGTATGGCTGAATGCGAATATTTTAGATGCGATAAGGAAAAAAATGCACTATGGGCTTGCTGCCGTCGTTCACCCAACGATGCACACCTACGAATAAACTTTAAATCCTGCCGTAACAAAGTAAACGCGATGATTCGATCGGCTAAGCGCATTTCTTATCACAAAAGATTCTTCCGATCTCATTCGGATGCACGTAAAACTTGGTCTTTGATAAATGAACTCCGTGGACACCAAACACACACCATTGATGATACACTGGAAACGACATTTTGGCGATAATTTGCAATCAATTGTAGAGGATTTTAACGTATTTTTCGCTACGTTTTCTGGTCAGGCGAGAGATAGCCTAGATGCATTTGATAACCTAGTCTCTTCCTCAGCATTCCTTCCATCTCTTCAGGAAGCTGATCTATATTCCATTTTGTCTAGTTTCAAGAACAACAAGTCCCCTGGTATAGACGGAATCCGTCTATCTGACCTTCGCAGAAATATAGGCATTCTGAAAGACGTGCTTCTATTTATGGTAAATGGTTTTATTGAAACCAAGGTACTTCCCGATGAACTTAAAACATCTATAGTACGTCCTTTGTATAAGGGTGGTACCAGAAACAATATTGCAAACTACCGTCCAATTTCTCTCTTGCCAATCATCGCTCAGATCCTCGAAAAACATGTGTTTAATATTATGACATCTTTTTTAGAAAAATTTAATATCTTATCTCCAACTCAATTTGGTTTTGTGCGAAGGAAAGGGCACTCAGCCTCTTCTAGAAGATTTCGCAGATCACCTATACTCAGCATTCGATCACAATCTTGTTACCTCCGCACTATTCATAGATGTGTCCAAAGCTTTTGATACAGTAAGCCATACGATACTGTTGAAGAAACTGTACAGCCTAGGGTTTCGTGGTTCATTTTTTCCCTTCTTAAAAACTATCTTTCTCATCGTTCTCAACTGGTGTGCGCATCTGGATTTCAGAGTTCTCGAACTGAACTAAAAGCGGGAGTACCACAGGGATCTATTCTATCACCTCTTTTGTTTAATATTTTTGTCAATGACATCGCCACTATGGTACCGGGATGTAAGCTCTATCAATACGCGGACGACACTGTAATCATGACCCAACATATCAACTACCAATTCCATCAGCCAGTTGCAATCTCAAGACATAGCAATTATGGACTGGTTCAAGAAAAACCTTCTTGATATAAATGTTAAAAAGACGGAACTAGTATGCTTCTATAATCCACTCAAAACAGTCACTCTCAACCAGACTTGTACCCGATACTGAAAAATAGTAAGGAATTACATTTACAATTACTCAAGGCTAAATTATAATTTATTACAATTACAATTACCCTCCCATAAAAGTAACTGACCATTACCCCAAAAAGTAATCCGTTACTTTCGTGGCGTTACTTTCAACATTATTGTCCTCAAGTAAGAAACAAAGGGAAGAGGGTTATTCAAGTTCTTATTGTTGCAACCTGTTCAATTTAATGACCTTGAGTATTTTGAGCAACAGCTGGCTCTCGAAAGTCTCGTCAGACATTTTGCGTTATTTCTTACTCAACATGTCGACTGCTACGCTAAACACTGTCTGAACTGAGGCACTGGGTGGGAGTGCCATATTTTTCCTCACGAATGCTTCATGCTGTTCATTGAGCTTCTTCAGCGAAGCAATGGAAGTACTATTTACCTCGAAGATAGAGCAAAGCTTCGTCGTTGCAGCCGTTGCCTGATATTCGAGAGTTTTAGTAGATCGTTTCGATACCTTTGATGCCCCGGATAACGATATGATGCATGCGCAAAGGCGGCAGCGGAGTATCGGGTATTTTCTCGGAGTCATCGGACCGATCTACTAAAATTATTCATTGTCGAAATCGCGAAGCTGTGGAAGTCATCATACATCTATCCAAAGCTAGAATAAGAATTGATTTTAGTCCATCCTACTATACCGACATATATCGCCAGAAAATAGAAAAACATATTTGTAACAGTAAGGTGATAATTAAATAATAAATAAAGTTTGACTCGACGTTCTTCTTCCTTTAGTTCTAGTTAGGTGGAGCCTCGGTTAAGACGTTGGTGAATACAAAAAAAAAAGGTTTCCAGTATAGAAATATAAGTAATAAAATAGGACACTCATAAGAACAATTAATTGGAACGTCGGTTAAAACAAGGAAATGTAAACGCACGTTTGCCGTGTCTACCTTTCTTGATGCCGTTCAAAAACGCACGGAGCACGAACCGACTGTAGTTTACTCCGGTGTTCTCCAGATAGACGTCCGCTGATGCCACGGGCAGCGAAGGGCAGTGTACTAAGTAAGCCGCGCTAGCATAGAGAAATATAGTACTACGTAAAGAGTGGCCACTCAAGCCGTTTCGCGGCCCAGGAGTTAGGGACTCTACTGGCCGTTAGTAGGCGCAACAGTGCAACTTATTTTGAACTTTTGTCAGATATATAATATTAATAAATAACTTCATTGTATAGAGTAAACTTTTAAAATTATTACGAACTTTGAAAACTTTCAGAAACGACTTCAACGGCTGTGGCTAAGGCTGCGGCACGACGGTTGGCTTCGGAGTCGTGGACTCGACGGAGGGCAAACGGAGGGCGGATACTTCGGCTGCGTGGTCTGTGTCTCTTGCCTCGTTGTGTTGGTTGAGTTGGTTCTGCGGTTTGTTGTCTCGTGCGGGTTTCCAGTCATTCTTCCGTTGCGGTCATGGTATACGGTATATATAAGAAGTATTGTGACTGAAGTTTCTTTGTTGACGGACATTTGCATTCGGTCAGTGAATTTAGAAGCCACTGGGCCAGCCATATGTGCAAGCGCCTTTCAGCACATGGTCATATGTGCAAGCGCCTTTCATGGAACTTGGACGGTAATGTTTTTAAATGCCCTTCATCATATTGCATTTATCGCTGTAAGTCTCGCTTGTAATACAGTACTTTTTTCCAGTGTACAACTGTTGACGCGTTATTTATACATTTTGCATGTGTATTGTTATTTTTGTGATGTATGAATAACATACATCACTCCTTGCCTTCAGAGTTGATGTTTGTTTTTGCTTGTCATAGTTACAAAAATAAATACTTTTGTGTGTCAATCCCTGGTGTCGTCCCATGTCGTCCCTTCAAGAGAGTTAGCACGAATGTTAAAATATCCTTTTCGGTGTGCGGTCAGTTTGAATTATATGCAGCGCTGGATGACTTTTCTTCTGCAGTACAATTAAGGCGTGCCTATAAAACAATTATATTTTGAACAAAAAAACATGCTAGTTACAGTAACGCTGACTCGTTAAACTAGAGGGCGCATGCTACTACCCGATACAAATATATGCCAGAATTCGCCTTGAATCCATTCATTCATCTGGCCAGCGGTTACTGCGTGTATCCATCCATTCAACACTCAACTAGGGACTATACTGGCCGCTGGGTGCGCTCGCTGACGCTGAATTGGGCCGCTGGGGCCTATGGAAGTGTCCGCTCTTTACGTAGTACTATATTTCTCTATGGCGCTAGGGCCCCACTCACGAGCTTCACTCTCTCCTCAAGCCCATAATATCACGTCTACGTCAGTCACCATCATGTTTTATTTGTAAAAATATCTGCTTGAGATAAGATGCGTCCTGCTGGGGCAAAACAGGAAGAAGCAGAAAGGAAGACTATTACCATTTTCTAAGTGCTCGCAAAAGCTGACTCACAAAAAGGGTGACTGAGATGCAGATAACCTGGCTGGAATTCACAAATAAAGTGGGCCAACCCTAGAAGTTGGACTACAAAAAAGGAAGTAGGCTTTTAAAACAGGGTCAAATAATGTGAAAGATGCAGAAAAAATACATCCTGTTTTCTAAGAGAAGATGATAAGTGCGCAGCAACGAACGAGGATGCTTGTGCAATAACATCTTCACATATTATCACATCTCTTTTAGTGGATTTTAGGGTAGACGGAACGTTGTCTCGTGTTGTGACATTATGAAAATAGTCGTTGTCGCTATAACCGAGAAGGACATTGTTAATTTTTTTCTGTGCACTTACTACCTCGAGCTTCTCGAAGAGGCACACAATCACTTGGTGTCGTCCTCTCTCCGTCTTCGATCGGAAAAAACAAACAAAAACAAAGGGACTAAAAAAGCGAATATAAATTTCCCCCTCCCCTGTTTTTTTTTTATGTAGAAATGTTTATTTGGGTTTTTTGACATTATTGTTAGGGTCTAAAAGCCTCCCTTTGCGCTGCTCAGTTCCCGTGACAATGTCACTGCGCTCGACTTCACCAATACAAAAGAACCCTTTCTTTAGAAGAGGAAAAGGGGGGGGGGGGGGTTGGTCATGAAAAAAAAAAGTAGCGGATTACAAGGAATTCGTTACGTAAAAAATGTAAGGGAATTACTTTAAAATTACTCTAGGCAATATGTAATTTTTCCGTTACTAAATTACTCATAAATGTAAGGGATTGCAAGTAATTTCGTTACTTGTAACGGATTACGTACAAGTCTGCTCTCAACATTCCATTAGTCCTGCACTCTTCTTTCTGTCATCAATGCAACGGCATTCCGGTTGAGTATACAGATAGTGTGAAGTATCTAGGCATATATTTTGACAGCGGTCTGAAATGGAATGTTCATTTTACATACATCTGTAAAAAACTGAGAAGCGTTAGTTGCCTATTATATAATACAAAATATTTTTTTCCTGTATCTGTTCGAAGAATGATTGCCCATTCGCTTGCATATAGCGTCCTTCGCTACTCCATCACCGTTTTCGGACATTCTTCTGACTATTGGAAAACCAAAGTAGACTGTATCCTGAAAGCTATCCTGAAAAGTGTCTCTTATCAACTTAAAATACCTGACAACGCTAATCTTTTCAAATATTTGCAATTACCTAACTTCCAAACCCTTTATGTTCATTCAGTGGTATTGCGGCACTTTTGGAACTCTGATTTCAAAATCTCAAGCCCACCCTCACGTGATCTTCGACATACGCACCCTTTTCACATACCTCTTTCCCGCACTCGTTATGGAGAAAGTACGCGTGCGTTCTATGTGCCATATATTTTTCTCACTTACCACCTGAACTTCTAAACCAAACATCCTTGGGCAAAGTTAAAAAGATGCTTAGAGGTATTTCGTTTTAATAGGGAACTATTGGTTTCGGTCTCTATCCTGTTTATTTATATTGTAGACACATTTTGCTCACTAATGTGTGCCACTTTTAAGCGCCTGCGTTTCTGGAACATTAATGAATATTCTGCTGTTTGTAGGACATTTTAACAGAAGACACCTTCCGTGAATTTTTTTCTGCATATTTTTTAGTTTTGTGGTATTTCATTTTGCTTTTGACATTGTTCTTGATTTCCGTTTTAGTCTGTGCATAATATCTTGTCGCGTAAAATTTTCACGTTATAACTAGAGTGACTAACTTCATAGAATTGTGTTTACATTTCTTTTTTTTTGTCTGTTTTATATTATTGTATTCTCCGTAGCTACACAGCTACATATCGGTTTTTTTATTGGAGGATGGCGTCGCACAAGCCTCCTGTTGGCTTTGATGCATCCGCAACACTAAACTTTTCTTCGCTGGTAGCAATAAACTATTTATTATTATTATTATTATTTAATGACCTCGACTATTTTGAGCAACAACTGACTCTCGAAAGTCTCGTCAGACATTTTGCGTTATTTCTTACTCAATATGTCGACTGCTACGCTGAACACCATTTGAACTGAGGCACTGGATGGGAGTGGCATACTGTGCCTCACGAATGCTTCGTGCTCTGCATTGAGCTTCTTCAGCGAAGCAATGGAAGTACTATTTAGCTCGAAGATAGAGCAAAGCTTCGTCGTTGCAGCCGTTGCCGCGAAGCTGTGGAAGTCATCATACATCTAGCCAAAACTAGAATAAGTATTGATTTATGTCCATCTTACTATACCGACATATATTGCCAGACAATAGCAAAACATATAGTTGTAACAGTAAGGTTATAATTAAATAATAAATAAGGTTTGGCTCGATATTCCTCTTCCTTTGGTTCTGAACAGGTCGAGCCTCGGTTGAGACGTTAATGAATAAAAAAAATTCCAGTACATAAATATAAGTAATAAAAAAAGGACACTCATAACAACAATTAATTAGAACGTCGGTTAAAACAAGGAAATGTAAACGCACGTTTGCCGTGTGTACCTTTCTTGGTGCCGTTCAAAAACGCACGGAGCACGAACCGACTGCAGTTTAATCCGGTATTCTCCAGGTAGACGTCCGCTGATGCCACGGGCAGCGAAGGGCAGAGTAAGTAAGCCGCGCTATGGCCCCACTCACGAGTTTCACTCTCTCCTCAAGCCCAGAATATCAAGTCTACGTCAGCTACCATTATGTTTCATTTGTAAAGAATATCTGCTTGAGATAAGATGCGTCCTGCTGGGGTGAAAACAGAAAGAAGAAGTAGGAAGGACGATTACCATTTTCCAAGTGCTCGCAAAAAGCTGACTCACAAAAAGGGTGACTGAGATGGAGATAACCTGGCTGGAATTCACAAATAAAGTGGGCCAACCCTATTTATAGAAGTTGGACTACAAAAGAGTAAGTAGCTTTTAAAACAGGGCTAAATAATGTGAAAGAAACAGAAAAAAATACATCCTGGTTTATAAGAGAAGATGATAAGTGTGCAGCAACGAACAAGGATGCTTGTGGCAATAACACCTTCACATATTATCACATCTCTTTTAGTGGATTTTAGGGTAGACGCAGCGTTGTCTCGTGTTGTGACATTATGAAAATGGTCGTAGTCACTATAACCGAGAAGGACATTCTTTATTCTTGTCTGTGCACTCACCACCTCGAGCTTCTCGAAGAGGCACACAATCACTTGGTGTCCTCGTCCCCCGTCTTCAATCGCTAAGAAAAAAACAAAGGGACTAAAAAAACGGATGTAACTTGCCCCCCCTCTTCTTTTTTTTTTTCTTTGTAGAAATGTTTATTTGGATTTTTTGACATTGTTGTTAGCGTCTAAAAAATAGATTCAGGGGCTTGGTGTTGCAAACAAAGGCTTTGCGGAACTGAAGAGTGCCAAGCCTCCGGCAGTTGATACTTTAGACCCATGTTACGGATAAAAAAAACAGGACGCGGGATGGCCAAAAAACATGCTTTTCGTGCAAGGCTCGTCAAATTATGAGGCGCTGGAGAAATGCAGCATTCTGCGTTAAGTCCTTATTTCGAACTCTTTTTGTTCGCCTTCCGCCCATTGAAAAGCATGCGGGAAGGGCCTTAGAACGCACCTGGTATCGCTGCGCCGCAGCGTTCTTCCGCAACATGAAGTTCGTCTGCGTTCCTCGCCGTCACCATGGCAACGAACGCCGAATGAATGGAAGCACGCACGCTACCGCCGCGTGAAGCCAGCAACAGCTGACGCCATTTTACGAACGCCGTCTGCTAGCCAAAGCCGAACGCGGTATGTCAGATCAACCGCCTCCGCCGCCGCGCCGCAAGCAAAGACGACGAAGCTGAGACACGCCGACGGCGAATAGGCGAGCAACAGCACCGCGAGACGACTACAACGGCGGCATTTATTGGGATCAAAGGCTGCTTTCGCCGGTGCGCCGCTAGCAAAGACGACGAAGCTGAGGCACGCCGACGGCGAATAGGCGAGCAACAGCACCGCGAGACGACTACAACGGCGGCATTTATTGGGATCAAAGGCGCGAAATAAGCAAGAACAATTTTTATTTGAATCATAACACGCGATATCCAAGTTGGGGACCACATACCTTTGCTGGATCTTTCCTGTGAACTTTTTACAGAGACACGGGGTGCCGCGTACAGAACACAGCTCCGTTTGCAAAATATGGGGGCCCTGAAAAGGGCCGTTTAGACCGCTACCAGAACCTATAACTGACGTAACGAGCACTTGACGAGCGGTTGGCGCATAAGTCGTCTTTATGCACGCAGGCGGGCGACGGGCTCAGCGCAGCGGATCACTCGAAGTCACCGGGGCCGTCAGAATCCTCGTCCTCCGCACTATAGGGAAGGTCCCTGTCTGCGTCGGGGCTGTAGATTTTGGCGGCCGCGGCGACGAACGACTGGAATCTATCAGTGTTTCCGCGCGCCTTCTCTCTCCTCCAAAACATGAACTTTGCAAGGTGACCAGTGAAATGGTGGCTCTCGCGCCGTCCAGATGGAAGAGACTTTTTGACGTGGGCCCAGGTGCCCTCCACCGTATTGGTGTGCGCACCAGTGTTCGGGTCGACAAAGTGCAGCTTGTGGTTAACGGTGAGGTGCGTGAAGCGAGCGTCATCTGCAAGCTTGCGATAGCCAGCCCAACAATCAGTGATTATTCTTGTTCCAGGGCGGACCCACTTGGCTATTAGCCCTAGCAGGGTTTTAGCGTCACGGGTCTCCACGGGAACAAGAAAGCAGCACCCGCTGCCACGCTCCACACCGCCGAAAACCCACTGGCCAGGCCTTAAATACCCGCGATGGTACTTTCGCCGCCCGAACATACTCTCGTCTAGTTCTACTGTCACGTCTTCGCCGCCAATCATCTCTGAATGCGTAAAGACGGCATTTACCACAACCTCCCGACAAAGGCTCGTCCAATCAGTTATTGTCTTACTTGCGACATCAGTCTCCCGCTGAATGACGGCGCACGGTAGGTTCTGGCACCAGAGGTAGATGATTTTCATGAGTTGGGGAAGCGTCAGGTGCGATCCCTCGAAAAAGGAACCGCTTCGTACCGAGACCTCGCCCCGGCACTGAACCTTGACCGGCTTCCTCTTGGGCACCTCACGAGTCATCCACACGGCGCATCTCCACGAATAGCCGTCCGCAGATCTAGCGCGGGCTTGCAGCGTCATCGCAGCTTCGCACTCTGGGCACGCACGAGAACCCAGGAGCAGGCCCATGCCCTGAAGCAAATTAATTGCTTCAAGAGGGTCCTTCATGGCGTCATGAAGACGGCACAAGTTGAACGCCATGGCACTGCGATGCTCGCCTCTGGAAGAATAAAGCGCCGAGTGAAAACTGCGCGCTTCTTTGCATTTATTATTTTTATTTCATCCGCCATTTTATACCTCGTGACACAATTCTAACGAACTCATTGGTTGATCGGTCGGACCACACCATCGCGTGACAAAACAAACGCCAATCGTGTGACCAGAACGGTTGCCACGGTCGGCATCGTTAGAAGAGAACAGTCGAACCCAACAACAAAATAAAGTAACAAAGTGAATAAAGAAAACAAAAATAAGAAGGGAGCCGTTGGAGTTTCGGCAACACGGACGCCGTCTTCTTTGATGAGAGGAGGAGCGGCCGTGCTACTCTGGCCGCACTGGCTGCTCAAAATCTCCCTTTTTTTCTTTTTCTTTTTTTTAACTTTACAGGGTGCCACGATCTTTATTTGAAGCTGATTTGTTAAATTAATAACAAACAACGCGTCGGAACGGAGGAGGTAGGGAGTCTTGGCGTCAGAATTCGACGTGGTAGAAAAGAAAAGAAAATAACGAATGCACAATACGTACCGTATGCCAAGACCGTTATACTCCGCACTCGGTGAGGACTCATGACGCCACCGACGACCGTTAGGCTATTTATTTTGTTTCCTTAGATTTTTTATCGTGACGACTACTCCACTGTGCCTCGAAGTCTCCAGCGGAGATCCGGCAGTTTTTAATAATAATTATTATTGTCGTTTGAAGGGCATTCTTTCTATGCTGCTTCGTTCCTGACGCCATAAAAATATTCTTTCTGTTTAGATTATAGGCGCGAAAACTCCACACTGACTAGGGCCTGAGTAACAACTCTGCATTACTCAGGCCCTAGTCCGTGTGGATGTTTCGCGCCAACAATCTAAAAAGAAAGAATGGCATATACACACATCACACGCGCACGCACTCAAAGTTGGTCCATAAGTCCAGTGTCCCCGACGTGTTTTTTAGCGCTTTCAAAACGATACACTGATACCACCAAGTGTTCTCCGCCCAGGAAGTTTTGGTGACATTAAATAGTCTACTTGTTGTCTCCCTTACTCCGTCCCTGTCTTGCGGCGCATTTTCTCAAAAGTGGTTTATGGTCAAGCAGTTGCAGCGTTCTTCTCGTGTCTTCTCGTTGGGTGCTGTATTTCACGCATGCACACAAAAGATGCTAATAATGGAGCTAAATAATCGTACTAATGAATTATTGGACTAATTTTATTGGACTTAATGTATCCACAAACCAATCCGATCATGAACTAAACTTTTTTTATTTTCTTATACGTGGTGCTAAGTATTCTCGCCCCATATTTTTATGGCGTCAGGAACGAAGCAGCATAAAAAGAATGCCCTTCAAACGACAATAATAATTATTATTAAAAACTGCCGGATCTCCGCTGGAGACTTCGAGGCACAGTGGAGTAGTCGTCACGATAAAAAATCTAAGGAAACAAAATAAATAGCCTAACGGTCGTCGGTGGCGTCATGAGTCCTCACCGAGTGCGGAGTATAACGGTCTTGGCATACGGTACGTATTGTGCATTCGTTATTTTCTTTTCTTTTCTACCACGTCGAATTCTGACGCCAAGACTCCCTACCTCCTCCGTTCCGACGCGTTGTTTGTTATTAATTTAACAAATCAGCTTCAAATAAAGATCGTGGCACCCTGTAAAGTTAAAAAAAAAAAAGAAAAAAAAGGGAGATTTTGAGCAGCCAGTGCGGCCAGAGTAGCACGGCCGCTCCTCCTCTCATCAAAGAAGACGGCGTCCGTGTTGCCGAAACTCCAACGGCTCCCTTCTTATTTTTGTTTTCTTTATTCACTTTGTTACTTTATTTTGTTGTTGGGTTCGACTGTTCTCTTCTAACGATGCCGACCGTGGCAACCGTTCTGGTCACACGATTGGCGTTTGTTTTGTCACGCGATGGTGTGGTCCGACCGATCAACCAATGAGTTCGTTAGAATTGTGTCACGAGGTATAAAATGGCGGATGAAATAAAAATAATAAATGCAAAGAAGCGCGCAGTTTTCACTCGGCGCTTTATTCTTCCAGAGGCGAGCATCGCAGTGCCATGGCGTTCAACTTGTGCCGTCTTCATGACGCCATGAAGGACCCTCTTGAAGCAATTAATTTGCTTCAGGGCATGGGCCTGCTCCTGGGTTCTCGTGCGTGCCCAGAGTGCGAAGCTGCGATGACGCTGCAAGCCCGCGCTAGATCTGCGGACGGCTATTCGTGGAGATGCGCCGTGTGGATGACTCGTGAGGTGCCCAAGAGGAAGCCGGTCAAGGTTCAGTGCCGGGGCGAGGTCTCGGTACGAAGCGGTTCCTTTTTCGAGGGATCGCACCTGACGCTTCCCCAACTCATGAAAATCATCTACCTCTGGTGCCAGAACCTACCGTGCGCCGTCATTCAGCGGGAGACTGATGTCGCAAGTAAGACAATAACTGATTGGACGAGCCTTTGTCGGGAGGTTGTGGTAAATGCCGTCTTTACGCATTCAGAGATGATTGGCGGCGAAGACGTGACAGTAGAACTAGACGAGAGTATGTTCGGGCGGCGAAAGTACCATCGCGGGTATTTAAGGCCTGGCCAGTGGGTTTTCGGCGGTGTGGAGCGTGGCAGCGGGTGCTGCTTTCTTGTTCCCGTGGAGACCCGTGACGCTAAAACCCTGCTAGGGCTAATAGCCAAGTGGGTCCGCCCTGGAACAAGAATAATCACTGATTGTTGGGCTGGCTATCGCAAGCTTGCAGATGACGCTCGCTTCACGCACCTCACCGTTAACCACAAGCTGCACTTTGTCGACCCGAACACTGGTGCGCACACCAATACGGTGGAGGGCACCTGGGCCCACGTCAAAAAGTCTCTTCCATCTGGACGGCGCGAGAGCCACCATTTCACTGGTCACCTTGCAAAGTTCATGTTTTGGAGGAGAGAAGGCGCGCGGAAACACTGATAGATTCCAGTCGTTCGTCGCCGCGGCCGCCAAAATCTACAGCCCCGACGCAGACAGGGACCTTCCCTATAGTGCGGAGGACGAGGATTCTGACGGCCCCGGTGACTTCGAGTGATCCGCTGCGCTGAGCCCGTCGCCCGCCTGCGTGCATAAAGACGACTTATGCGCCAACCGCTCGTCAAGTGCTCGTTACGTCAGTTATAGGTTCTGGTAGCGGTCTAAACGGCCCTTTCAGGGCCCCCATATTTTGCAAACGGAGCTGTGTTCTGTACGCGGCACCCCGTGTCTCTGTAAAAAGTTCACAGGAAAGATCCAGCAAAGGTATGTGGTCCCCAACTTGGATATCGCGTGTTATGATTCAAATAAAAATTGTTCTTGCTTATTTCGCGCCTTTGATCCCAATAAATGCCGCCGTTGTAGTCGTCTCGCGGTGCTGTTGCTCGCCTATTCGCCGTCGGCGTGCCTCAGCTTCGTCGTCTTTGCTAGCGGCGCACCGGCGAAAGCAGCCTTTGATCCCAATAAATGCCGCCGTTGTAGTCGTCTCGCGGTGCTGTTGCTCGCCTATTCGCCGTCGGCGTGTCTCAGCTTCGTCGTCTTTGCTTGCGGCGCGGCGGCGGAGGCGGTTGATCTGACATACCGCGTTCGGCTTTGGCTAGCAGACGGCGTTCGTAAAATGGCGTCAGCTGTTGCTGGCTTCACGCGGCGGTAGCGTGCGTGCTTCCATTCATTCGGCGTTCGTTGCCATGGTGACGGCGAGGAACGCAGACGAACTTCATGTTGCGGAAGAACGCTGCGGCGCAGCGATACCAGGTGCGTTCTAAGGCCCTTCCCGCATGCTTTTCAATGGGCGGAAGGCGAACAAAAGAGTTCGAAATAAGGACTTAACGCAGAATGCTGCATTTCTCCAGCGCCTCATAATTTGACGAGCCTTGCACGAAAAGCATGTTTTTAGACCGGAGTTTGGACATAGTTTTTTTACCACAACATGGGTCTAAAGTATCAATGTGCCAAGCCTCCTTTGCGCTGGTGAATTCGCGTGACAGTGTCACTGCGCTCGACTTTACCAAAATAAAAACAGCCCTTTCTTTAGAAAAAGGGGGGGGGATTGGCCCTGAAAAAAATGTAACGGATTACAAGGAATCCGTTACGTAAAAAATGTAAGGGAATTACTTTAAAATTAATCCAGGAAATATGTAATTATTCCGTTACAAAATTACTGATAAATGTAAGGGATTACAAGTAATTTCGTTACTTGTAACGGATTACGCACAAGTCCGCCTGTAAGTGCGCAGAGATTTGAGCACGGGCTCGTCAGGGTAGAAACTGAAGTGATCCGAGAAAAGGACGACTGACAACCTCGGAGTGGCTGCTAACGTGGAACGTTTTAATCAGCTGCCCTAGCCCTTTTCGTCCCGGCTGTCGTCTCATGGACACGTGCGAGCACCCGCGCGCTAGGCGATGTTGCAGTGACGTAGCCGTCTGTGTTTGTCCGCAACACGGGCGGGCACGAGTGCACGCACCGGTTACGATGACGTAGCAGAAACATAACAACTTCCCCGGCGGCACGGTGGTCTCTTTCAGTAATGCCAGCTTCCAACTGGCCGATGAAAAGACATCAGGAACGCCGCGGCCGACGGGCATCCTGAACAAACGAAGGGTCAAAGACCGATATAATGTTACGTCATCGACGGGAACCTGGTGTGATTGGTGGTAGCTGTTGGCTTCGATGAAGATGAGGTCCAACAACCACTCTCATTGGCCCGGAGGTTTATGTCACCGCAGCAGCAGCTTCTCTGATGTTGGAGAAAGAGGAAGACAAGGACCCGTTAACGTTGGATACTTCGGCCGATGCTCGGAAGCCTTGTTTCCGAATCTTCGAGAGGGTCTCTGCCGAGCGATGGTGTCGCGGACCGCCCCTGTAAGTGCTCCGTGATTCGAGCGCGGCCTCGTCAATGTAGAGACATAACAACGCAGAACAAAAATCTCAACCTCCCCCCCGCCCTCTCCTCCAAAAAAAAAAAATACTGTACGAGTTGCAAATACATCTAGCCGTTTTATCATAAAACGCACACAAACAAAAACTGTCTTGTACCAGAACGCTGTCGACGTTAACAGAGTACACGTAGAAATATCCTATATCACGTTCTTAACATCAATCGGTCTGCTACGAAGAACGACTCTATTCCCCTATCCTAGGCCTTTGAACCAACCACCAAGGCTTGGGACCCAGTACCGTGTTAGTCGAACTCGGCTTGCCCTTGTTTTGACATATCGGGGCTCATCCTACCGTTAGAACACGTGATGCACGCAACCTCACTTCGCGCGTAAAACACACCTTGTTGACGAACTGTACGTGCCGTCAGGCATACTCTTTTGCGACGCCATTTGCTCCATCTTGCGAAGCGTCATACCCGCGTCGCCCTGGAAATGCATTTGAACTTGAGTCGCGTTCGAGGATCCGCCGTAAGATCGGTCGAGGCCTTAGCTTTCCTTTCTTTCCTTTTCGCGATCTTCTGTGCTTTAGCAACCTCTGTTGACGTTCCTACATAGTATCATGTGGCCTCCCCTGCGCCCAACCTCACGTTGTTTGGCAAGCATTTTGGGGTATGGCGTAAACCTTCGTCAGGTTTCAACGTCTCTCGGATAAGAAAATCATTGGAGTTGCAGCGGTTGCTTTAAATGCGCTTTTTTTCTCTTGCCAAATCGAACGAGAAAACTTCTGTCTCGCGTTCTTCGGCTAAACTTTCATATGTCAGAGGCGCTTCGTTTGTGGTCTCTAAGAGACTTATCCAAGATTCTAGGCGATGGAATTCGGACTCAAAATGTGCCCCTCCCGCGACTCGTTCAGCTTTTCCTTTCTGCCTTACCAAGAACATTGTTTCAACCTCCAGCCCCATTTCCAGCGCTCTCCTCTACCATTCTTGGGTTTCCCAATCCCATTCGTGGTCTTCCCGCTCGCTCTCCTTCGCGTTTTCATTAACGACCCTAGCGTACGCGAGTTCCTCTTTAGGTCATTCCCTAAACGACTCCCTGCATGCCCAGCCCTCTCCAGATCTCATCAACTCACTCAGCTCCATCCTCTCGCCACGTAAAGAAGTCATCTTTCACAACACTAGAAAAGTAAATTGATCTTAATCCCCCTAAGGCAACCAGAAGTTTCTTCCTCACTCACGTACAGCTTCCTGACCAATAAATATTGGAAAATACCAATTTTCCGAAATCTCCATGGATCTCGTCCTGTCGCGATTAGCTTGTTGGTAACCATAGTTGAAGCACGAAACAAATCTCCCTCACCCTTCTCACCTCACGGAAAAGATATGAGCGTGATGTAATGGGCCAATCCTGACAGGCTCGTCAATGTCAAGGTTCGTCCCGGACGATGAGAAAAGAGATCAGGGCCCGTTTGCTCGAAAAATTGGGTTGTGGGGATATTTATACAGCGTGTAGTTGGTCAGCCATTTAAAGTTGCGACGAGTCACTCGCTGTAGATGAGCAATTTAGCCAGTGCGGTACAACCGCTAGCCTGGGGTCTTTAACGTGCACCACGCAGTAGTGATACACGACCGCACGCCGGTACAATGCTCATCCAGATCGAACCGGGCAGGGGTGGGGCTCGAACCCAGGATCCCTGAGTTCTGCAGCGCGAGCTTTCGCTCCAAGCGCGTCGAGCTGGGTGTGCGCTTTAGCCCACTCGGCCACCCGTTTGCTCGAAGCTGGTTAACTAACCCAACGCCTCCTGTACTAAGATGCCTGTCAGGTGGCTCGCTCTACCATTGCGGCCGGTCTGCCATCGTATTGTAGCCAAACGCCACTAGGTGGTGCTCAGTTCCGACCAGCTAGGCGCGAGCAACAACATCATCATCAGCAACTCTTGCTGGGCGCTCGGCCATCTCGGCGCAACTGGCGCGGCCGGCCGCTCGCAACTGAGTGCTAATTTTATTTATTTTAACATTAGTTTTAGTTTCAATCTTTGGTTTACTGTTTTGCATCCTTTTGAAGAAAAAGACCCAATAATTCTCCATGGCCCTAGACCATAATACCAAAAGAAGACGAAGACGAAAGTGTAAATATACCAGAGTGAGCCAGCGCTGCGTAAGTTTGTCTTTCTTTTGTGTGCGTGGAATGGAGTAACTGTTTTGCCGGTGCGCTGTTCCGTCTGTACAACACCACATCATTCATAGCCTTCGCACTCTCTTTGCGCTGTTAACGCCAGGGATGACACTGCACTATTCGATTTGAAGCACTACTCGCACACCCCTAGTGGTATCACAATAGCAGACGTCAAATCTCCCGCGCTCTCGCGGCCGCGAGCGATACGGTCAGTTAGCAGCGCCCCTCGCGGTCGTTTCGGTGAAGGGGAGGAGGAAAAAGGGAGAGGGCACGGCAGGACGTTCGCCGCTCTCATGACAGGCATCTTAGTACAGGAGGCGTTGACTAACCGCGGTCAACCGGATTTCCTACGAGGGGGAATTTTAGGTCATGTGACCGGCAGAGTAAGAACGGCGGGGAAACATGGCGGTGCCCCACTCAATGAGCGCCGCTCGCTTTGGAACTAATACGTCGTTGTAGCTGCAACATCGGGCGCGTTTGTCAGCAATGAATGGTGCAGAAGGCTTTCGATTTTCCCTACCTCACTTAAAACGCAAAGCATGAGCAATGACCTCGCCACATTTTTTAGATAGTCTTTCGATTCTGGCAATTCCTAAGCCTAAAGAACGCGACAGTTGTCGGCATGGCAACGTCTTTGAAAAGTGGATTGCCTTGACTCAATCGGCCGGGTACTGATAGCACACAAAAGCAGACAGCGTCCCCATAAGGCCGGTTCAGACACTTGCAGTTTGAGTGCGTTTGACTGCGTTGCGTCGAGAACCGAAAGCGAGTCACCGGCACATCTGTGCTTCGTATAAAGCGTGGAATCTAATTCAAGGAATCATCTTGGCACGCGATATAAGCAGCAGGAATGTCCTGGTTTCTCGCTGCCGCAACGCAGATCAAACGCAGTCAAACGCAACTGTCTGAACCGGGCTATAAACCTTTTGCTAAATTTTCCGAGCACCGAGGTGCATGCTAAGAGTGTAGTTACACGCGCTGCGCGTGCTGGCGTCTGCAGTAGTAAGTATTCTAAAGCAAAAAGCCTACAACAAATTTTGCTGTGCACGCGCGTTCGTCAAAGATTTATTATGATTATTTACTTCGAATGTTTTATAAGTGGAAGGCCAGCGCGCGCGGATCGTTAAATTACACTTCCAGTGTTCATCTCAATGTTAGGTAATTTACTAATAGGTCAATTTTCACTGGAGCCGAATTACAGATTTTTTAATTTATGACGGTGTTATATACAGTTCTTACATGCTGGCCAACCATGCTGCCGGTGTAACGCCCGCCTTTCACTACTCACTTCTTTCTCATCGTTTCTAGGACTGAACTTCATCGTCCTCTTTCGAACTTGGAAGGAAATTTCAACGAGGCTTGTCTTCACTTCAGACAGTCAAATATTTAGGAATTTTCCAAACAAGGGTTAATTTAGTTTTGCCTTACCGATTATCTGTACCACGAGCAATAAAAATTGTTTCTTGAGCTCAAATGTATGCCGCGCTGCGTCGCGAAAACACGGTAGCGCGCATTTTTGGGTCCCCCATTTCGGGAACCTTTCCACGGAAGCCACTTATATTCGCTACAGCCAGGAGGTGACACCAGCTACCACCCCATAATAAAACACGAAGCTATCGCTCATCCAGCCCTCGTCAAACTTGGCTAGGTACTTTTAGGTACCTAGTAGGGAAGGCGGTTCAGTTTTAACCGCGGTTAAAGTTAACCGGCTTCGAGCAAACGGGCCTAGGAGACTGAGTCATTCCTCGGGGAGTCCAGAGCCGTTTATACTGAAAGAGTCTGGCCTTCTTAAGGAGTTTATGAAAGCCTGGCAACCACAGCAGCGTAGTCTGGCAGCCGGGGGATGACTGCTTCCGTCCGCCATTTTAGAGCTCTGACACATAGGAACTCTATGCGATTTCCCGGGAATGAAGAAGACAAAGAAGTAACGCCATTTTGTGTTATCGCGAAATCCGCTGGTTCTAGCGGGCAACAAGCTCCGCCCATTGGCCAAACTCTCTCAGTATAAACGACTCTGGGGAGTCCGGTAGTGAGCGCACAGCTGCTGAGCGGCGAGGACCCAAAACACACTGTTCGCTCGGGAGAAACCGATGCGACTGGCTGCTGATGTCGAGGCTGCGGCGATTGGGGCCGCCGAGGCCTGTGGCCTCGGCTACCGCCGAAAATGTTCAGTAAAAATATTTTTAACGAATTTTATTTTCATACTTATTCTGGTTTCGTTTTCAGTTTCCGGCATGGAAACATTTTGTACTATTGAAAATCATTCGGGAGACTTTTTTGGTCTTCGTAAATAGGGGAACCTGAAACGTACGTCCTACAGACGTCTTTGAAAGAACCAGAATGTCCCGACTAGTTCCGGACGTCCCGACGTCGTCTTCGTCGGGACGAAAACGTCTCGACCAGCCGAGGACGTCCTCAGGACCATCTGCGTTGTCTGGGAAGTTGTGTGCCCTATGGCGCATGGACCGCCGAAAGCTCCAAGCAAGGGATTCGCAACTTTCACGACCTATAGGGGGCGCACTGGTGCCTATCAAAATGGCTGTCATCTGGATGATCGTCGTAGAACAGCGGTACGAGGCTGGTCTGCGACGCGTAAGTGATTCTAATGTTGCTATATACGAGCAGTGTCAGAGCCTTACGTTATTTTTTCACGTCAGGAAGGTGTAGGCAAGCCCTTTTATTATGAGGCCAATCATCCAGGAGCTAGGGAGCGCGATTCTCACACCGCGGTACCACTATCGCTGAAAGTTGCGAATAGTCTTTAGTCTTTATTTTTGGCTCTGCAAAGCCGCGGCACCACGGAAAGGCAGCAGCCCGTAGCATGGAGGCCCGCGATGCTGCGTCTAGTGAACATGATAATGTGATGAGTATATATATGCAAGATGACGACGACATTGGTTTTTGGGATTGGGGAGGATGGCAGTCCGATTCGTAGAAGTCCAGATTTTGTGGAGCCGGATTGGGCTGGTCAGCAGTGAGCCACGGGGTTCTGGCACGCCGTTCGATCGGTGCATGAAGGAGCCCCAGGAACATGATGGCGCTGTTGCTCGCTGGGGTCCACTGGAGTCGAAGCATCAGGCTCCAAGGAGGTAGCCCAGTCAAAGTAGAAGCTGCGGCCTCGGAGGAACCGAGGCCCAGATTGAGGCACCGCCGTCGCCCGGTGTGTCATCCTCTCAACGTCGTCGTCGTTATCTTTGCATACTGACCTTTCGACGCTGTTCCCGTGTCTCAATATCTGTAATCTGTAATCAATCAGCCCCGGCAGTTTGCTGCACAATTTTGAGCTCAAACGAAACAGACGAAACCAAAACGGAAGAACCGGGAAGGGGTGGCGTTCCATGTATACCTTCGCCAACAGGAGAAAAAAAAAGTGTAGTGTGTTTCGGCGTCTCGCCGCAGCGGGGCGCCCGTTACATGACTCTGCTCCTATGCGTTGCTTGCCGCTCCACCAAGGCGTTGCTCCACCTTTTCACTTTCGGCGGCCGCGTCACGTAACTATACTTCGTTTCACTTTATCTGCGAGCGAAGCCAGCTAGAAGCGCGAGACCAGCGCTTTTTGCATTTCTCCCCAGCTCGCGCGCTCGAGCAAAGCCTGAACGCACGGAGCTTCCGCGCTCACGCTTCCAGTTTTGCCTTTCCTCGCACATAAGGTGAAACGAAGTATATCTGCCGGGCTTTGTCAGCATAGAGGAGGCTATGGCTGATGGCTATGGCTGATGGCTGTGTACTGTACCGCCGAATTTTCCATCCTAGAAATTCGGAGCTCCTTCATCGCGACATCAACATTTTGGCTGAATGGTGCTTAACTTGGCAAATGAACACCAATGTTACTAAAAACCAAGCTAATGTGTTTGTTTTTTTTTAATTCCTCAAACCACCACACTTCTTTCTACTCATTTTTTTTTTGCGATCCTCTTTTATTTATTTAGTTATACAAGTACCTAGGTATCACTTTTACCGAAGATCTAACCTGGAATGTTCGAATCGAAAATATCGTTAACTCATCATTTAGAACTACAGGAATTCGTAGAAGGCGTTTATACCTTGCACAATAGGACGTGAAACTTACTGCATTTAAAACCCTCGTTATATCAAAACTTAAATATGCAAGCTCGATACGGGCCCCTCATCAACTTTACCTGATTCAAAAACTATAATCAGTTAAAAATATAGCTGTCCGTTTCATTCGTCGAAACTACAGCACGAAAACCAGTGCTTCCCAACTAAAGGTTCTTTCTAACTTCTCTGAAATCTCGCCGGGCAGTCGCTTACCTTAGCCTTTTTTATAAGTTATATGACATGTCATCGTTTAGGCTTACTCACTGTAAGCCTGTTTCGTGCATTTTTCGCGTCATGATCATTCCTTAAACATTGAAACTCATATTCGGTCGCACTAATAGATACGACAACTCTCATCTTGCTCTGTTTATGAAAAATTAGAATTTTTACCCAAACGACATACTCACTGAACACAACGAAATCATATTCCGCTAAATATTTTTGGCTTTGGTACTCTGATATGTCTACTTGCGTTTGCTAGAAATTGCGGCCTGTGCTCCCAGTTTTGTTGTACACGGTTCTATCGACTTTGTTTCAATTTCCGAATTGTTTTTTTTTTGTTCATTTGTTTAACCTATGTTTGTTCTTTGATTGCCATTATATCTTTGCATTTCTTTCTATTTTTCTACCCCCCCCCTCCTCGCGTAATACGTTCGAACAAACGTCTTTGAGGCGAATAAAACTTAAACTTGAACTTGAACTTGAAAATTTTCTACGGGTTCTGCAGAAACTTTACTATAGGAAATACATCTTACTCAGTGAAAATCCAATGGCCTTGGCGCCGACATATTTTGCGTAGTTGGAACGGCTGGACGCGCACATCCTCGGGGTTTTCCGCCTGTTGAACAGACGATATGCGAAAATGCACAGCGTTCCGAGAACTACGTCCGCAATGTTGGTAGCGGCGAGAAAACGAAACCAGTGACAACTGCAGAAAAACATGTAAACAAACTGCGGAAAAAACATGTAAACAGGCCGGCCACTTTTCCTGGGACAGGTGCAATGTCAACGTATTGATCCGTTCCGCTGTGTAAGTGGTGAGATGTCATTGGTTTGAGCCATTTTGAAGCAGCTCTTGGAGCAGTGAAAAGTTCTTTTAGAGCAAAAAGAAAAGAGCTTTTGTAGCATAAGCGCACATATCGTTTTTATTATTATCACCGCAAATATTATATTAAGATTCATGCGTTAGCCTGTCCAACTAATAGGCAATGTCTACGTCGCCTTCTCACTTATGTGTAACCTTTGCTTAGCATCGATTGCACAGCAGGAGCGATTCCTTAAAACACAGAGTTCAGACACAGTTCACAGGAGACACAGTTCAGTTGAGTGTAGAAGCTCCAGAGACGGTAACAGGAAGATGACCGATGAAAGACAGCAAAAACTTTCATGGATGTTCATTTTGGAGTTTCAATAAAACAATGTTAGAACACAATAATTCTGAGAGCCTAGTTTTATGTTTCCTACATGTACTATATAGGTTGTAATAAAACTGCAAGTTTCTTATATTTGGGAGCCCTCAGATGCACTCTCCTTTGCCATTCTTGATTCAGGTAAAAAATAAATAAAAATAAGCCCACAGAAGAGTCCATATGTTGCAATACTGAAGTATCGTTGCTAAATCTCGAAAATGAAAAAGATGCCCCCGGATCGCGCAATCTATCATATACATGTGTGCAAGTCGAAGTTTTATTCAGAAATTGTGCCACGTCTCGCTCTGGAGGAGTGCTTTCCCCTTAGCACGCGGGTGGGAAGCGGCGAACCAAGACACGCAAAATCGTGATGACTTCGTCGATTCACTGAACTGAAATACACCAGTCTATCGGTGAGAAGCGGCGCCTGCCAGATCACGAACATGAAAGTTATTGCCAAACTTCCGAGTAGTGAGTATTTGACGCGAAATCGAATCGAATGGTACGTTATTTGAGGCGATCGTCGAACGTTTTGAAAACCTGCGGAAGCATATCGTAACGATATCGCCGGATAACGGGTCCGGAGCAATGTATTTTCAGTAATATTAAAGTGAAATTAAATTTTCCCACAATGTTGGCACAAATTTATCATACATTGGTAAAATGTAACAGCATGTATCAGGGTAAGTCCTTTGGCGAAGTTTGGCCCCAATGGCGCAGCGATCACATCACGGAAATCGGCTTCTGAGGGAAGAAGATGCATACAAGAGCAAATTTGCATTGGATTTACATTTACAACCTTTCACTAAGTTTTACTAGATCTGTTTCCGAACTTATCTTTTGAGCCCTTTATTTAAATGGCATATAAGGGGAAAAAATATTAGGACAGCCAGAAAGCCGCTTCGGTGGCTCCGAGACAAAGCGCCGGCCTACGGACGGATCCCCAGGAGGCGGGTTCGAATCCCGGCCGAGGTGTCCGCAATCAGACGAAGGCGTATTGAGGGAAAGGCGTCGTGTAACTGAGCTTTCGGTTGCACATCAAAAGATCCCCCGGTGGTCGAAATTATTTCTCAGTCCTCCGCTGGGGCGTGCCAGATGCCCGCCGTTGGTTTGGCACGTAAAACCCGCAAATTTGACTTTAGGACATCCAGAATACAATGCGTAGGAGCGATTTCTACGCACTTTATCTGGCCTCGGTAAACGAGCTTTGCAAATAACAATCTTTCTGAAACTGAGCGGGAGAGTTTGCTTGTCAAATATTCTTGAAGATTTAGAACGCTGGCATGCAGAACGGAAAACACAACAGACAAGGACAGCGTGTCTGTTTCTTCTCGACTGTCTCACAGAGACCAGCATTCGCTGTAGATTTTATCGAACACCACGTTCGATAGACTATATCGCTTGCTTAGATTTCTCACATTAGCTAGAACCTTATTCTCAGGTTGCAGAAGAAAAAACAAAACAACGATACAACGTTTTGGACGTTGATTGAAAGAACATTGGCGACGCAAACACTTAATAGCAGCCACACATTATTATTATCTTTTTTTTTGTACTTGAGACGAATGTTTTGTTTATTGTGAATTAACCCGACAAGTACAGGTTCGAGAACGTCGTCTTAAAAAAAATTATTACCGAGATGCAGTTTTTGTGTTAAGGTCGGACAAATCCTCGTTTACCGGCCGGCACCTGTGCTCGACTGAGGTCGAATCTGTATGGAACCAATTTTAGCTCTTTGCAACGCCTGTCAAAATATACCGGGTGCGCAGTTTGATTTACAGGAACTTAGAGCTTTTCACCGATTGAAACTTTCGCCAATAACAGCCAGAGCAAATGAAACTGCTTGAGTCAGATACGTTGGAAGATACTGGACGATATATGCAGCTAGGCTAGCGCTAAAGAGTACGAGCTTGATTAAATGTAAGAAATGAAAGGAAGGACCAGAAGTAGGAAATTCAGCATCGGGGCTGTTCTTTGCCAAAAACTAAGGAAAAGAACTTTCAGCCTTTCCACTCTTTTGAAGAAGGAAGACCAGCGAAGCTGTGCTATGGTGGGAATGAAGTAATGGCCGGCCGCAAGTCGGCAAGCCAGAGTGGAAAGGCTCGAAAGGTTGCCAGCGATCTAAGAGCGACGGTGGCAACCAGACAACCGGCAAGCCGTTTGTCTGGTTGCCGCCGTCGCTCATAGATGGCGGTAGCTGTCCAGAGTTCTGTTTGCTATTTGAGGCACGAGCCCTGGGCTCTAAGGACTCTGTCTTACAGACGACACTTTGATTCTACCGTGACCACGAGCGTGTGCCGGGTGTGCGGGGCCCACGACGAAACAGTAGCACACATTGTACTGGAATGTGCAGGACTCCGGCCATCCCGGTCACGAGACAACGACCGAGACCTTCAAACAGGCACGTAGCCAGGGGGGGGGGGGGGGGGCTTCCCCCCCCCCGAAATCTCCCCATTTTGCTGGGACCTCCTCTCCCCCCTCCCCCATACGGCATTTTGTCATGGGCACCCCCCCCCCCCCCCCGAACCAAAATCCTGGCTACGTGCCTGCCTTCAAAGCCCTCTGGAGCTTGCCGAAGTATTGGGCTTCACTGTTACTAGAGATGGACACCAAACCATTGTGGTTAGGCCAGCCGCACCAGCGGACAGGCCTTCCTCGAACGAGACTACGGGCCTCAAGCGGCTCACATAGGCCGTCTGTCGAGGCAGCAAAGAGACGATTAGAGGATTGGTGGAGAAAGATCTACCTTAGGGGCAATAACACGCAAATGCCCCCAGGCTAGCTTGGGCATGAATATTGTTCGAGCCCGCGCGATCTAAAGGGAACAGCCGCATCATCATCATCATCGTCATCATCATCTGTGTCATACAGGTCATTTGAGGACTGACACGTCCTCAACAGCTCCTTAACAGCTCCGCTGTAAAAGGCCATTATCTTGTAGTGTCCTGGTGAGATTAGTTATAAGAGAAGACGATGAAGGGCAGAGTCGCGTCCCAGTTCTGATGATCTGCAGAAACATTCATCGATAACATATCGTCTATGGTCCAATCGAGGCGCCTGAGTAATAAATTTTCTGATGTAGGTAAGGTGAACCTTTACCTCTCCAGTAATACGAAAAAGTAACTATAAAATTGAATTTTATTTCAAGCACCCAAATGTTCGAGCTTGTTGACAGTGTTTTTTCTAAAGTCAAAAAATCATCAGCAATGTTAACTACGCAATTTATTGATAAAACAAAACAGGGTGAAAACTTCCTTTAAAATGGTTCACAACACATGCCGTATATCTGGGTGATTCTTTCCTTGTCTCGCACTCTTCAATCGCATGGTCAAGCATTCAAGAACCCAATCACTTTGGTACTCCAAAACCCTTGGAGCTGTTTTTCCTTTTAAAGCAGCAAAACGCACCATTATCTGCAGCTGCTGTTCGAGTGATGGACACTTGATTTTAGGTTTCATTGTCAATACTTCAACTTCTGAGATTTTTGCTCTCATCAGCTTTACTTGAGCTTCAAGCTTTGTCAGCTTTTGTTGGCGTCTTTTCAGACTTGCTACCTTGCTTTAACTTGCACGAGCGATTTGCAGTGTTCAATCGACTGATCTGCTTTCGTTGATATCTGAGGTGGTTAAAAGGGTCATGAAACGATATCGGGTTAGAATGTTCATGACTTTGCAGAGGCGTACTGGTCCTAGTCTGGCCCAAGAATACTCGCACAGAACGCTACTTATTCAGAAGCTTCTTTGCCGCGGTGAAATTGCGAGGATAAAAGGAGATTTATTTGCCTTTGCAAGAAATACTCTTGCCTTCGCAAAGCTTGATGACGTGATTCTGGGATCGAAACCACCCGCCTGACGACAGTCGAGCGCGGCTCATGGATTGGACACGAGAACTGCGTGAGCACTCGACTTCGGCTCGTAACAATCAATGCCTCGGCGGACACTCGGGTAGTGGCGTCGTGCTCGTGTCCAACCACTGCGGTGATGAGAATAGCCGAACTCTAACAATACCTGGAGCTCAGCACGCGTTTTCTACTTTGCCAACCCCAGCGCGTGGCTATGATTAGCGCTGGCGGCATAGGATAGGCACCAGGCCACGTGGCCGCTTGTTCTGGCTCCGAGTTGAGGGGATGAACGATGCTCATATTTCTCGAATATTTTTGGCGACTGCCATTGCCTAGAAAGAAAAACTAAGGCAAGTTTATTCAGTTATTAACGTTAGGGAGTGATTCTAAGTAGTATTTAGCGAAAGTAGAAAAATCGTTTCATGGCTCCTTTAAAGGGATACTACAACGAAATTTCGGCGTCATTTTTGGTCTATATGTGTCCAAAAGAGCAGTATCACGTGGAACATACCAATATCTTGTTAAAAAAGTCTCGAAAAGGAATTTTAAAACGAATTAAACGATTAGCAAAGAGCACCTGGTGGATGTCGCTAACGCCTCGTTTGTAATGCTCGTCTAGGAACCTTGAGAGCTAGTGACGGAAATCGTCTCGCCTCCGGCCACGACGAGAGACAGGGGGAAGGAGAAACTGCCTCTTTCCGAGAATCCTTTTGTGTGTCGCAGAAGTCGCTATTGTCCCCCTACAAGATTATAGAAGATTAACCCGTCACTCAAAATTCGTACCACAGCAGCCGCTTCGGTGGCTGGACCGACTAGGCCATCCTCTCGACGTCAGCCTCGCCGTAGCTTTGCTCGTTTGAGACGATTTACGTCACGATTGCGCTGGGCCTTCTCCGAGCGCTTGCCAGAGTGGGCCGTTTATAACGAAAAATACAGCCATACCAGGATCAAAATACAAACGGGCGATTGTCATTTACGGATATTGTGGATCATATTCAACCTATTTTTGAACACGACGGGAATATTTCAAATTTCGTTGAAGTATCCCTTTAAGAACCAGCTTTCTTCATAGCGGCACTGCACACAATACATAAGCATTGATGGAGTGACGCCAGTCACATTTCGAGTTGAACTAGCTACTGCCATGTGTTTTCGTGCGTTACCTTAGTCAGGAGCAGTCGGTGTCGTTGCTCAACCTGAACACCCTTGCAGTAGCTCAACATGTATCAGCTTTTCTGAGGATTTGTTCGGCCTCGGCACCGGTGTGCGATGTAGACTGCGAAACAAGAGTTGCTTGGGAAATAGTGACGTGGATATAGTAAAGCTGCACACTTCGAATACGAGGACTTTGTCGGAGGTAATCATTCTGGCCATCTTTTACACAGAGAGAGAAGGCAGTAGTTATTTCCAATTCTGGCACAAAGTGCAATGCCCAGAAAGTATTTCGACGAGGCGCACTCATTTCAAAATCGCGACCAATGTGTTCTCTGCCTCTCCGCAAGATGATGATGCATCAGTTTCCTTAAAAAGCGGAGTAGTCATTCAAATGAAGGGGATGGCGATGACGTACCCGTATGCATCTGCGATACGTCGAGCAGCACTGGCGTGTTTAAACGGGGAATCGCCTGTAAAATTTCGATTGTTTCTTTTAGCGGGGAGCTCCGTTGAACGGTAAGCAGAATGGCGGGAACAGTCTCCTGCGAACGATCTCTTGCGCGATCTCCTAATTCCGAGAAAGATCAGGACCTAGCTTTGACCACAGGAAATAATGGGCCTAGGATTTGTAGCCACACCTGTAGTGAGATTGAGGCACGAAACAGGTGGTGGTCGTACTAATCATCATTTATTAACGAGAGAGCACCGGCGATTGCAGCTGCGAGGAAATGCTCGTCGTGCCACTATGAGCGGGAATGAACCCGAACCCCGATCGCAGCGACACTTTTTGTCGCCTTGGAAGCGGGGGCGCGTATTGCCCCCCCCCCTCCCCCTTCCTCCTTCAAGACTGCAGCGCACTCGGTACACCTAACCTTAGTGAACGGGTGACCGCCCTCATTTAACCAAGAAAAGACACAACTTAATAGATTGAAGGTTATTCAAAGCGATTTCGTTGTACACTACTGTAAATAAACACTGGGCCTAAAATTGGCTGCAAAGCACTCGTCACTAAAGGCCCTCAATGTGTTTGCGTGCTTGCCACAGCTCTGAGCTCGCGTTGCAAATACGCCTTTCCAGAAAGAAAAAAAAACTAGAGTTACGGTGGGGCGCAAAAAATTGTTTTAGTGACGAAACAAACAGTGCGTGTGAAGGCGAGCTGGTGATTATTAATCATGATTAATAAGAGTTGAGTTTAAGACGTTCTCCTACTGTTGTTTTCTTCCTTCGATTTGAAAGTTTTGCAATTTTGTTTTCTGCGCAACAGCCTCAGGTGTTACGTGATGATTACTCTCAATGACATCACGTCGCGGCCGGGCGGATGTGTCTCGAGGCACGCAACTTTCGACGTGTTTTCTCTCTGGGCTGGAGGAAGCCCACGGGAGGGACACTGACCTACTGCCATCGAGTGGTATTTCCCGTGAGGCCACATGGGCAAGCACGTGAAGCCAAACGTTAATTTCCGCTCGAAACGGGGCCATCCAGGAAGGGAGGCGAATCGATGAACTGAACCAACTCACAATGGCCCGAATGACGCACTCGAGCGACTACCAAGGTACGTCATCCTCCTGAAACTCGGTCCCCCGGTTTTCACGAAGCGGCGCCCACGCTACGTCTCTGACGCAACAATTCCGGAAACTTTCGAGGGCCAGTGCGGAATATTCCGAGACCCGTTGCGTCGTCGCCCGTCCTCGCTCGTTTACCGGGACCACCAGCACCAGGATCCTTCAGCGGAGAGAACGTACCACCAACGTTACAATTAAGGCGCCCGGAAGGCGTCTGTCCTATCCCTCCCATACATCAAGAGTGGTCCCGAAGTTCGGTTTGTCATGTCGGATTGTCGCGATCCTGGCGGTGGACTGCCAAGCTGGAGAGCGACCTGGCAGAACAGGTGCCTGCCATGTCATCAGGCGGAAATCGAGAGAACTACCTTTTATGGCGCGGTAAACAACCCAGTCCAAGACGCGTTCCAGGCTCCAAGATCACAATGTCGTCACCACGCGTCACGAACAGTGATTTACACACTCCCCAGCAACACAACCCCTTACAATATTCTACATACACGAATACAAGAAGCCAAAATCTACGGTACACACAATATATCATCACGTGTACAGAAGCAGCAACTACAGACGCAATACAGCCAGCACGCATGAGACTGGGATCACGACACTATCGACTATACTTTACCGCCTTATACACTAGGCAACTGAAATATACTCACTCGCAAGTATTTCCCATAAAGCCTAATATATGAAAGTTTAAAAAATGCGTCTTCAAGTAAACGGAATTGGCGCATCCAATGATTATTCGATGTCGTTGGTTGTGGATGCTTGTTTGAAATAAAACAACCTCCACTAAAGCTTTCTGAATGCAGGTGGTCGCAGCCCGCACATCACAGGACGTTCTTTCCACACCCTTTCTACACTTCTCGAAGCAGTTCCACGCAACGGCACCTTTATTTAAGTAATCAAAATGGTGCATTACTCGAAATTAAGAATGCTCAAAGGGTGTAGCCATGTATGTAAATCACTGGAATACACTTTTTTTATACTTTTAAGGCTATAAACAATTTTAGACTTCTTTTCACCTCAAGAATCGTAGTAAAATTTAAAAAAGTCCGGCTCGTCGCGGATTATTACTAATGTCCCTCTTTGTGTGGAGAAATAAGGTACATGTAGGTGTATATTAAACTACAGATTTGTTACCTTATCAAGACGCGCACGTTTAAAACGCCAAAAGCATAAATTATTTTTCTGACAACCAAATCTTGTAAGAACTATACTTCGCGCGGCGTATAATTAATGCGCACAACTTCCTTCTTTTTTTTTACAGCGGAGTTGTGAAGGGCTAGTTTCCCCAGAGTCGTGTCCGCCAGCAAATAAATGTCGACACAACGCGACGGCGGCAACCAGACAACCGGTTGTCTGGTTACCGCCGGCGCTTATAGATGGCGGTAGCTGTCCGGAGTGTTGTCACTCTGGCTTGCCGACTTGCGGCCGGCCATTACTTCATTCCCACTCTAGTACAGCTTCGCTGGTCTTCCTTCTTCACCAAAGTGGAAAGGCTGAAAGATTTTTCTTTCTTTTTTTTTTTAGGTGAAAACGAGTACAGTGTGTAGACTTGTATCCTCGGTGCAGAGATGACAGCATAGTATGACTGCCAAAATGCGTTTTTTTTTACTTACACCACGAAGTATTGATTAGAGACACAACTGCAACGCCTGTTCATATTTCTAGCGTGAGCTTCTGTGGCACATGCATTTGAGCCTCAGTGCGTGGTGCGGTGTTTCATAACGGAATGCGTAAACGACCTTATTATCGCACGAAAAAAAAAGCGTCACTGCGGTTGGCCTTTCATGATTGGCCAAGAACTCACTATGACGGGTCTTGTATGATTTCTTCTACTTTAATCGACGAAAATAGAACAATGTCGGACACACCGGTTTGAACGTATTGCGGTTGAACATGCGATGACTACAAGCTTCCATTCTGACATTTACACACAACATCGAACTTGTCTTTCGCACCTGACGTAGCCAGGACTAAAACGCGTGACGTAACGACTAGGCCTATCTTGGTCGTGACGTCACGGATAAGAACAATAAGAGGGCGCCACCGAGATTCTTTGGGGGTTCAAGAGGAGTTTGTAAGATTGATGGTGAAGCAACTAAGTTTAATTATTTAATGAAGAAACTTTCAAATTCTTCTGAATGACACGTTTGTTTGTGCGTTAATTGACATAAGGTAAAACGGCACATATTAAAAACGACACAGCTAAAGCTAGAAATATATACCTTGAGAGAGAGCAGGTATTTTAAACAAATTGTGAAACTTCTCTCACATGCCTCGTCAAGAACCATCAACGAAGAGCTTTCTTGAGCGCCCTCATAACAGCGTTCGATGAAACGCCATTCCTCGCGCTTTTCTTGGAAGAAACCAAGGAACGCTATACCGTCAGATTTTCCGTTCATATGAACTGGAACGGAAAGTTTGGAATGACGTTTCCTCTTTATTTACACTTCATCTCGAGTGTTCCCTGGAGTGCTATACGGTCGGGAGTCAGACGGCTAGGAAGTCTCAAATTCGGCCTTCAGGCAGAGCGAGGGCTAGGCGTCTCGGATCCAAACAAGACAACTGAATCGCTACAATCAAAGCCAGAACAAATTCGAATGCTCCATTTTCTAAAGCGTGCATTTTGCTACCGGTGCATTTTGCTACCTGGACGAGGCAGCGCGGATCCAACTGGCATCTGACGTAACAATAACGCAGTCTTGCATTAAGTGGGGGTCGCACTCAGGACAAAGGCCTCGCTCTGAAAGTTGTGTCACGCTAACAACAACACCCTTTCCCCCAGTTTACCTCTGCTTTCAGGTCTGTTCTTGTTTGCTTGGGGTCCGTTAAAAGTGAACTTCCGTAGTTTACCCGCAATTGTCCGGACATTCGTAGGAACAGGAAAGGAAGACAAACTGATACCTGTCCATGCCTTCGCTTTATTTTCGATTTAGGACGAAGTCCCTTTGATGATGAAATGTGTCTGGTCAGTCCTGAAAGCAGTAAGTCTAAGCGTTGACACTCAACGTTTATATATCGTGGCGGCTACTGCATGAACTACACCGACATATGGCTACCGGTCCCCGAAAGTGACGGACGAGCTTACGCGTTCGACAACTTTGGCTTTGCCGTGATGGTTATAACAGAACCTGGATGAGGCATCGGTGCGCCGCTTTTTCAAACCTACTGCACCAGATACTGAAGAAAAAAACAAAAAAAAAAACAGCGCATGGTGTCCAATTTTTGTTCCGGTCGGTAATCATCCTCGCCCGATCGCGGGGGCTGTTTTGTTCTTCTTTTCGGGTAAATTGGTCAGAAGTGCCGAATCGTTGCCGTTATCCATCGCTTTCCGCTCTCAAGGCCGTTTCTGAGCGTCCGAATGAGGGAAATTGCGCGACCGGCGGCCGCGATTGGGGGCGGTCCCGAAACGTCCGAGATCGTGATCTCCCGGCTGCTGGCTGCCCTCGTGGGAATTTAGGTCTGTAGTGCCGACTTTCTTCGGCCCTTTTCCACGTTCTCCCGATAATTGGACGATTCCCGGGAGGCTGTCCGGTCACGTAAGCGAGGGAGGACGCACCTGGTCACGCCATGATGCATCCACGTGGAAGGCAGGCGGAGTTTAGAAAACAGTTGCGAACGTTGGCATCTGCTTCCGTCAAGAGGACCCCTCCCCCTATCACTTTCCTGTCTTGACCTCTTCCTGCCGACGTTTTCCTTTTCTTCCCGTCCCCTTCTCTCCCGACACACGGTCGACCACCTGTTGCGGAGCGACCATTAGCATCCTTACTTTTCTTTCCGATATAAACTTGGTTATTTCTTCCCTTTAACGTGCCCCTCAATCGTGATTTCTCCCCTCTTTCCCGCGCTCCCTCAATTATGCTGTCCTCTTTGCTCTCCCTCGCTTATCCCTAATAGCATCTCCCCTTCTCTCTTCGGCGCAGCGAAACATCAGGACTCGTGCGGATGAATTTATCGTCGTTTCTGCACAGTAAGAAATTCTACATTCCTCGGCGTGTAAAAAAAGTGTTCCAGACTTACACCGATGGCAACCTGTTTCAGCACCCTTGTTTTGATGAATACGCCCTTTTCTAATCGTGGAAAAGGATGGTTTTTAGCGCTGTTTACTCGCAGCCATATTCGACCAACTCGCTCAACTTTCCACCAAACTGGTGTATTAAGGAACACTCTCTGTGCAATAAAAATGTATTAATAATATTATTATTATAATGATGATTATAGGCGAACACCGTTTTAGAAGGGTGTTCGCCTCATCCGCTTCAAGCAGCTTTCGCGGAGCTGTTCTAGCGACTATGTCGAATAAATATTACTTGTACCAACGCTTTCTTGGAGATACATTGCTTGAACTTACATGTATTGCGCTTTACGTGAAATATTCACGACAATAAAGCAGCATACTTGTAAGCTTCGAGACGGTCTCCTTCAAGCAGTCAACGGGGTCGTGGTTTCTCGCTCGTGCGTGATTCATCGCGCATGCATCTGCCTCTCCTCTGCGTGAGAGTTTCATGTGGTGCAATTGTTGCTGTAAACTTGTCGCTCGTAAACAAATATTCCTAAAAGGTTGGTCAGATCACCGGAGGTGTTCATTTTAACGAGACATCACGTACTAGGGTGTTCACCTGCATTTCAAGGGTGTTGCTGTGACACCCCTAGGTTAGCCCAGGGGCAGACTGATTTGCACCCTTTTAGTGTGCGTAAGTCAACACTTCATTCTGAATCGTATATATTAAAGCAAAATATAAACGAAACATTTTTCTCTTTGGAATGCAATATAAAATGCTATCGAAAAAGACGCCAGCTTGGGCAAGTTTCCAGGTTTGAATTTCAAACTTCTAGCATGCACAGTGCAAGTGAGTACAAAACATATTACAACGCAGAGTGTACGAAACAAATCAACATAAGATATTAATAAACATAAGGCACGTGTATCCCACACAGTAGTGCTCGTCCGCGACGCCTGGAATTCGACGCGAATACCTTGTTTATTTTCGCTAGTAATTGTATTCGAATTGACGATCGATGCGCCATTGCACTACTGCTGCATACATCCAACGTCCTCTCGAATGCATATTCATCGTGGAGGACGAGAACAGCCCAAGGCTAATTAATTGGAACCACAATTCGCATATTCCCACCGTGCTACAGTGTTCAATGGCAGTTATATCAATATGTTGCAACAGGAGGTCAAGACAAATTTCGGGAAAGGTCTGCGAGCCACGTATAGTTAATGGTAACAGCAATGTCGTACCGCTCCTTGCTGGCTGGGACGACACTCGGCGAGGCACTCTGTTACTTGTCTGCAAAAAAGACATAGCGTCAAATGCACGCCTAATACTGCATTACGTGCTTCCTGCAGCCGCCCTTAGGGATTTTTCGAAACCAAATTCTGGAGCTCATTTCTTTGTTTCAACACGACGCAGGTAGCAGTAGAACCACAGAAACATAAATATTGCGCTAGAAAACGCAAGAAAACATATTTTAAAGTGAATTAAACGATAATCAAAAACCACCTGGTAGTTGGTTATGAAGCTTCAATGGAATGTCGTGACGACAACATGCCTCTGAAAGCAGCGCCACAGCGGTATGTCCGCTCACTGGTATAGATTGCCTAGGCCTGAACGCTCCGCGATATCTACAGCCCTTGGGTACTTCGACAAAGCGAGATTGTAACGCGTTGACGCCTCCAAGTGGCAAAACTCGTCACTACGGTACGCTTGGTCCTCCGAGGCATGATGACGTCAAGACGTCTGCGGATCTCCCGAGATGCATCGCGCTCTTCGATGGCTGATTTTGAAGCGCTCGCCAAAATCCCGGCATTTAGAACCAAAAATATAGCCATCTGCTCAAAATACGACCGTGCGATTATTCATTACAGGCTTAGCTGATCATATTGAACTCATTTCTTGAAGTTTTCTCTATATTTCAAGTTTCGATTCGTGCATCCCTTAAAAGCAAATGCCGGCGCAGCACGGAAATAAGCGGCGCTTGGAAGCGTCCGGCAAAAGAAGGGGCTGTCGACACTTCGCTCGCAGAAACGAGAAGCGTTGACTTTATCAAGGGGCTCGAGGTGAATGGCGGCAGTAGAGCCACTCAAATGAGCCGCGCTTAGAGCATCGGCACTCCGTCTCCACGACAATGTTTTCGAGGCGTGCTGCCGCCATTTTGGTCTCGCAGGCAGAACAGAGAGCAACCGCTGCCGATCGTCGCGATTCCAGCAGTGCGACTTCCACAGCATTAGAATCGGTGTTAGGAAGGTACACGTAACAGTATTGCTTTGCTCTGTCGTGAACTGTTCGAACATTTGCGGAGGGCGGAAAAGCGTTTCTTCTTTCTGGATTTCAGATAAAGCTTGAGATGAACTGGCATCCAGCTGAAGCCGTAGCTTTGGGTGGCACCAGGTGAGACCGGGACTGAGACTCTACGCGCGCAGGCTCCCGACTCTTGATCGTAGCCGATCGGCTGAACTGAACGCCCGTGCAGCGGGACCACCAGTCGTAAATCTACGGCGCTCACGAGAACAGACCATTTGCTGTATTACCCAAGCATCAAGGAGAATGCGAGGGATTGGTGTTCACGCGCTACACGCGCACGCCTTCCGCGTATAAAATGATTCGAAGCAAATAACCAAATAAAGCATTGACGAACGCGCTGTGCAAGATGACTAAATTGTTTTAGGTTTTGCTTTGGTGAATTGACTACTGCTGAGGCCAGCACGTGCGGGCGCGTGGAACACCAATCCCTGCATTCTCCTTGATGCTTGGGTAAGGCATACAGGGTCTCGTTAGACTCTTTGCAGCAGCCTGTGCATGGGCGCCGCCATAACCAACTTTTAGTTCTGTTTCCTCTTATTACGTTTATTTCAGTTCATCGTTACCGCATCAGGGCAGGTTATTGCCATTTTAGATTCTCCCGTGTCCTTCCCCCTGCATTGGCCTCTGTGGAGGTCGTCGACGCCGACTTCCGTAACTCGGCATCTGGGTAAAACAAGAGAGAAGTCAGCAATGGCGGCTGTCAATTGGCGCGTGTGTACAGCATCAATAGAGTCACTCGTGAGGAGCGGGCCACGCGCAGCGGCTGCATGCGCAAATAAGAAAATGCGTTCAACCAATGGCGTCTAAGCAGTTAAAGGTGTTGGGAAGGGAGGAACCGCCCTCCACTTTCTCTGGCACATTACGTGGTTTCACGCGTTACATTTTCAAAGCCGTAACTGTGATCTAATTGAATTCTACAGCGTCAGTAACTCAATTACCTCCACAACTTGTCCTTACTTTGAACAACTACGGGTACAATATGGTAATGAGAAAACAGTATAATCAGACATGTACGTAACGCGTTACAAGTAACGAGTTACTTCTACCCAGTTACTATTTTCGGTAATGAGTAACGTACTTGGTTACATTTAGAAAAGAAACGAGTAAAGTATTTAGTTACTTTTAAGGCCAAGTAACGAGAAATCAATATCTCGTTACTTTTGAGGAGTAACGTGAACAACACCGTTTAAACGTCCTTGTTTTTATTCTAACCTGAGTATGCGTCTATTTTCTATTTCATTTAATTTATTGTCCTCAAAAGGCATCCGGCGATGCATTACATGAGTGGGGACAGCAAAAAATTGGCAGTGTCGGGATATACACATTGCGACAACGGGTAGCTGGCAACTCCTGAAAAACAACCGAACAGTGTGACAGTACAGCAACGTCATTATCGCTGAACACGTCAGTCGAACAGTTTGACTGACGTGTCCGAAAACGTTGCTCTACTGAACTCTACAGCTGGGAATGTCTTTCACCCGAACAATAGGAGGTTCGTTGGTTGAACCTTCTAGAACCGAGTACGGACCAAATGTAAACCCGGAGGCTGCTAATGCTCTTCCAGTTGCTTCCGCCCCGTCCCCACTGACTCAGACTAAAGCCTAACCAGACATACCTTTTGTTGGGAAGTGACGATGCAGCAACAGAGTAATGACCGACAGCGACGTGATGGCACGAGCAAGGCCAGCATCGCTCGCACGTGTCAGTGTTTCTTTCTATGTCTGTTTTCTTCTTCTTTATTCAAGGCCTCCTTTTCGGCAATAAACCTCAGTTGTCATCATGCTGCCACACGGGTCGGTCATGTCCACTTTATAGCACCTTTCTTTTCCGTAATAAACAGTTATCTTAATCTTTGTACTTGTTCTTTCTTCCTGGGGCCTACCACCGGCCCTCACACCTGTAGGGAGAACAAAGAGAGAGGGAATCCCAGATCCACCAGCTCTTGCTGAAGCACCACTGCTGTTCCTTCGAAGGCGTCGGTAGAACGACTCTTCAGCGTCGCCGGAGATGTACTCTCAAGCAAGCGGGGAAGCATAACCGACGAAAACTTCGAAGAAAACATAGGAAAAACAATAAACCATGAAACAAAAACAGTTTTGTGTTTGGTCGTCAGAGTAACGCGAACAAGTAACTCGTTACTTTTGAGGTAACTCACGCGTTTTTTGTTTTTTTTTTTGAGAATCGATAACGAGTGACGTATTTAGTTACCTCTTTGGGCGATTAACGAGTAACGGGATTTAGTTACTTTTGGGGGTAACGTGTACATGTCGTAGTATGATCACTCAATAGACCCTTTGCAAAAATCCCAAAAGCCCGCGCGCGCCGCGCGACGAATAATGGGAGTCCTCGGTACGCCCCTCCTCCCGCTACCACGTGACCACGTGGCATACGCGAGCAGGCGCAGGTTACCACGGCAACAACTTTTGAGCAGCCGAGTCGGGCGAGCGACGAGCCAACGGCTGCCCCTTTCTCATCCCTCTCCTTTGTACCGGCTCTGTCGTCTGCTGCACCAACGCTTTGTCGAACCTGGTCGAAACCTGCCACGGTTGCGGTGCAAACTAAATGGATTCGGTGACACTTCAATACGTGAAGGTAAGTTACGACGAATAACGTATTCAAATAAGTTCACCTGTCGCGATGCCTTTACGCTGCCACAGATACGGTACGCCGCCAACGACGTACGACTCGGCGGATGGGCGGGATGGCGGATGGCTGCAACGGCTGCTGGCGGTAGCTGCCGGGACGCGCGCGCAGTCGCGGAGGCGCAACGAGAAAGCGCGTGATCTGTACCGAGGGTTCCCGAAATTCCCTGCCGTCGTGGCGCTGTACGTTTCGCAACGGCAATTCAACAGCGTAAAAATCTCAATTATATAAAATATAGGTATATAAGTAAAATTGAAACAGCAACCACGCTTCTTTGGTCAGGGTTTTACTAGTGTTATGTGTGTATTCCAAAGAAAGCAGGCGAAACCAGGAGGGGAAAAAGGCGCGGACATTGCGATCGTCGCGTTTATTTGGTCACATGCGCCAGTGGAACCAGTATGCATTTCGTTTCACTGTAAACAACGTTTGTAATATAACACGAAATATTTGCAAAATTTCGGTCAAAATAAGAAAACAGTTATGTTAGATTAAAATACAGACAAGCTTATCGGTTAAAAAAAGGGACTTTGCTATTCGTCAAGAAAACAAGTTTTTGGTAAGTAAAGAGTTTAAAGGTACATTTATTATCGGCAAAAGAAAAACAGTTTTATTACACTAAAAAACGGCATTTTTCTTGAATAAACACTCTACAAAACGTCCCGTTATCTGTAATAAAACAGATCTTCTGGTATTCTCCAACATCCCAAACATTTTGTTGTGTGAATAAACAGGGTAAGCAAGGTCAGATTAATGTAAAAAAAAATACAGTTCTCTCCTTATCCCTGCAGAATTGATGATCCTTAAATCAGTAAACGCAAGTCATAGCTAAAAGAAAGGATTTAATGAAGGAACGTTTCTTCGGAAGACGTGGTATGGCACTATCTGCCACGAATGAAATGCGCAACAGCGGAGCACAAGGGTGCTCGCTGTCGCATTTCAGGCTGCTCCGCTGTTCGCAGCTAACCTGGGGTTTTAACGTGCATCACGCAGTAGTGATTAGACAAACGCGTGCCGGTACGAAACTTATCCAGATCGAAACGGGCGGGGGCGAGGGCGGCGGGGATCGAACCGAGGAGGTTTCCAGCGCAAGCTTTTGCTCCAGGCTCCAAGCCGAAACCAACCGATTCCTTTTTTCTTTTTTTTTTTTTAGATGCGGAGCATGTTTTACTCGGGTCTATGTCCGCGGCGTCGTAGTCCGCACTCGGACTACGCACGCGCAATCCCTCCTCCTTCCCTCCAACAGGGCTGCGCGTTACCCTCTCTGCTCTCTCTCTCTCTCTACCAGCTGCGTGCACTGCGCGTGCGTTCGCTTGTACTCACACCGCGCGCGCGCACGCAACTCTCCTCCTCTAGTCTCCTCTCCTTCAAGTGTGAAAAAAATAAACGGCGAGCGGCGAGCGTTCCAAGTTTCTCTGCCGCGAGCCGCAACGAAGGCTCGCGTAGGGGGTTACGCTAGTGCAGTCGGTGGCGCCATCTCTCGACGTCAGCACGCAACTGACTCTTTCCTCGGTCGGAAAGATGGTGCCAGTTTTTTTTTCTTGCCGACATCGACATAGTGCAACCAAAAAGTACAGTGATGTAAGAATGCCGTCAATCGCTTACCGACTGACGTGGCATGGTTACAAAGAATTTACCCCGGCACTACCGGAGCCTTTGAAGCGTGCTTTTATGCGCGCGCCCTGGTGATACCGCGACCGCGGGCGCGCTTAAGCATGCGTTCGGAAGGCTCCGGTAATGCGGTAAGCGTTAACGGTTTGTTAAAGGTCCTCTATGACAAAGTTGCTGCATTTGGTTTAAATGTTTAATGAATGCAGGAGCTGGTGGACCTGCATTTTGGTGAATATGCGAAGGCGCTGGAAGTTGACATATCAAAGTGCGCCGAGTAAATGATGCACTCTAAGAAAAAAAGGGTGTAGTCGGGTGTATCAAGCGCACATGCACCCTTTTCCTGAAAAGGTGCGACCCTCCGTTGCCCAGCCAGTGTACTTGGTACCACCGATAATGAGCATCCTCCTCTCCTTAAAAACCTCTAGGTGTATCAGTGCAGCCGCCACGCTAACCACGCTCCCCCATCAGCTTGTTGCCTGGATTCCCTCTTGGGGGTCACTTGTGGGTCCGACAGTTTCTTAGGAAGTATGGAGCTATCCTGTACACTCGGTATTGACAGTAGAGTGGACGCTATGCTTGTTTTAGGCAAATCGGGTCTCCGGGTAGGATCACGTGACTACAGTCTCTAAGTTAGAGATAAGGCAGAGCACGGCACCTGCGCGAAGGCCAAGGCCACGGGTAGCATCCACTGCACTATTAACTTTGGGTCGAACTTTCAAGAGGATATAAGGGACAAATCCTTTCGTTGTGTTCATTGTTGGAATAACCCTGAAGATAAGCCTTTGCGAGGGCACCCCCTTTTGGCCTTGAAGGAGCTGCTGTTTTCTATCTCTCTCTTTTTCTTTCTCTCCCTAAGCCGAAAGCGTGGAAAAAACTGTGCAGTCGCGCGGACCAATGAACCGGAGGCTTTGTTATTCCTTTACTCCGCTGACTGGGCGCGGGTAATGGCAGAGCGTGATCATGTGGTAAAGGTTTCACGGATGACGTAGTAGCTTTTTCCGACCTCGGAGTGTCTGCTAGTTTCTTGTGTGCTGTGCTGCGACCAGCGGGGCTGCCGGACATTTCGTCCGGGACAACGTATTCGAGTGCACCAAGGCTTCCAGTGTTTGAAAAGTCCTACGCGTACATCGGCAACAAACGATTTCTTCAAAAAGCCGAAGGAATTCATGTGATGCGTTGAGTGTTCGGTTCGGCAAATGGCAGCTTGTGCTACATCGTGGTTAACCTTCACGGATCCCTTCCTTCTCCGTTTTGTGTTTGAGTGGTTTTCTGCAGTGCCCGTCTCGACGATATATTTCGGACTGGCGGCCCCTGTGGGTGTACCCACTACACCCTTTTCTTTTTTAGTGTGACATGGTAACCTCCAGGAGCCGGAGCCAGACACAAAACTCCAACTTTTTGGAGTTTTGTGTCCGTCCTACGTCCCCTCCTTTTCCCGGTCTCAAGGGTTACCATGCTAGTATTCAACCAGCTCGCCCGCACCCTTGCTTTAGATAGACTAACGGATTTTTTTATTAGCGAAGAAAAAAAAAATCAGCCGAAGAGAAGTGATTGACTCTCACGCATGCGTCAGCAGCCGTCCTGGGTTCCCTTTGGTTCTTTTGTTTCGACTGTCGCAGTTCCTGCTATTCACAATCACACACACAAGAGAAAGAAAGATACGGCGTGAGTTATGAGGGAGCCCGACGCTGCGGTCATGCTACACAGACGAACGCGCGCAAGCATGCAGACTTGCTCCTGCCGCAAGTGGCGAGCTTCCTCGCTAAGCTCGTGCAACGTTTTTTTTGTTTTTGTTTTTTTTTTTAAATTAGCATATTTGCGATTTTTTTGGAGTGCCACAAAAAAATGGGTGCTATATTTTCAGCTTATTTTTAGTAACGAGTGTGAGCTCACCCCCGACATTGATTATTTTCGGTGGTTTGTGTCGAAACCATACAAAACGGCACGTGACACAACGGAGAAGAGAGCGAGAGCGACTAAAAACGGTCCGTTCGTCGATCGGCGGTTTTCGAGCGGAAAGGAAAACTAATTTCGAACCCGCAAAGTGTGTTGTGGGTAGCTGGGCTCACATGTGTCATGTACAAATAAAAACCTCTGGCGAGCATGGGTGCCTCCGTCAATGTCCCTTTAAGAAACCCGCAAAAAGCAAGTCGGCCTGCTTTTTGCGCAGGAGTTTCGGTGATGTCAGAACGACGCTGAGCTCGACTGGCTTTGATTGGAAGGATAGTGGGTAGCCCTCAATGCTAGATGCCTTGAGGTCTACCCACTATTTTTTCAATCAGGCAATAACAGCTTGCCATTCTGACGTCATCGCAACCAAAGCCCCTGTAGGATAGAGGGGCTTTAATCGCAACCCCTGTGCAAGCAGGCAAACTTGCAGGCCATAATTGGCGCATCCGCATTGGTGTACCTTTGCTCCAACCCTAAACAGGGCATGGAGCAGTAATGCAACACAAATGGCAATGGTATCTTGAACATACTTTCAAGTATATGTATCACTGTAACGAGGTGCATTTGAAAAATGTGTGTTAAATCCAGTGTTGCAGTCGTTACCGAAAAAAAGTAACGAAATAAGGGTGGTCTGAAGTCACCAGGCTCGATCTAAAATGGACCGTAAAAATCGACGCCTGCACGTAGCAATTTAAACTTTTCGTCAAAGGTGTAATTCACAGGTCGGTTTTTTCTTGTAAAATTACAAAGCGTAGCTCTCTTTCTGTAAAAAATAAGGCCAAGAAACTTGCCAGGGTCTACGGCGGGCAGCAACGCAGACGACAGGGGTCCAGTGGTGGGGTGTGTTTGGCGTTCGTATTGATAGATGGCGCTACCTCCTTATCGCGACGGCTCGCGACCACCGTGGTTTATTAAAATGAATATAATCTTTTTGAAATGTACCTTCGGTTAAAAAATAAATGCGATCAATAAAAGCAAAACTTAAAGTAAAAAAACGCGTCTGCATAACAGCGGCGCTTTTGCTGCCAACGGATTTCGTCTGCGTGTCGTCTGCTATCTTTCGCTGGTCGGCTGCACCTTCAGACGCTGCTCCCGACGCCATCTATCAATACGAACGCCAAACACACCCCGCTACTGGACTTGGTCGTCTGGGTCGCCGCCCGCCGTAGACCCTGGCAAGTTTCTTGGCCCTATTTTTTACTAAAAGAGAACTACGCTTTGTAATTTTACAAGAAAAAACCGACCTGTGAAATACACCTTTGACGAAAAGTTTAGATGGCTACGTGCAGGCGTCGATTTTTACGGTCCATTTTAGATCGAGCCTGGTGACTTGAACCACCCTATACACTACTTGGCTACTTGCAAATAAAGGAACTCGTTACCGACCTACGTTACCTCAAAATAAAAGGAATGCGTTACTGTTACCGTTAAAAAGTAACACATTACTTTTTTAAATTATGAATTAACACATTTTATTATTTTGATGTTACAGGTATGCATAAGCACCATATTTGAAGAAACATTATGTCCACCCAGAAACTGAACTCAGTTACCTTCCTTTTTATCAGTTCCACCTAAATACCTACTCACAAAAACAAAGAAAAACGAAAAAACATGATATAACCTGGCACCTAGAAACACACAAAAATTTACGCGATTTTTGTAAGTCTTGGGAAGAATATGTAACGAGTCACGTAACTACCAATGTTACTCGTTACTCGAAATAAGCAACGTATGTTACCCGTAGTCGTTTTGAAAATGTAGCAAGTATGTTACAATGTTGCCAGACAAAGTAATGCATTATCAGTAACGCCATTACTTGTAACGCGTTACCACCAACACTGTTTGTACCTCAGTAGCCAAATACATTTCCAATGTATCGAAATACTCTGCCAGGCTTGGGTATATCCTTACATTTTTGTTGTCGAAAATTAACTGTAGGTTTTTTATGATGAATTAAAAACCACCTTTGCGGTGGGAGGGGTCCCAGAATGATAAGCGGTGAATGAATTTAATTTGAACAGATTGAAAAAAGGGGCGGGTCATTCCTTGCTGCACCATCTCATGGCATGTTTTAGAAATGAGGGTGAATCTTTGGTAGGCGGTGCCATTCAGAAGTCCTTCTCTTCTTCCCTGGAAGGCCTATCAGACATTTCGTGCTTACCAGTCTTTGTGAGCATAATCAAGCTTGTATTTTTTTCTGTCTTTTATTTTTCTTTTTTGCTCCACACGGTTTTTGCTGCAGTTTCTTCAGGTGCTCTCTCATGAGTTGCGAGATGATTTAGTGGTTGCGCTTGGAATAGTTTTTGTGCAGAAATCTAAGAACTGTAAGAATGTTAGCGTACAGTTACTTTTAATAAATATAGTAACCCTGTTACAGTAATAATTGAAAACGAGCATGTCGGCGAATAGATACGAATACTATAAAGGATAAAACAATGAGGACGGGGACGGAGCAGGGCGTATCCAGAACTCCGTTTTGGGGGGGGGGGGGGGGGGGGGGGCGGAAAATTCGTAAGGATACTAATCTCCCATTCTTTCTTGTGCACCGGGGTGCCACCCATGGCAAATTGCCCTCCGAGAAGGAGGAGGGGAGGTGTCAGTCTTGTGCGGGGGGCGGCCGCCCCTGCTGACCCCCCCCCCCCCCCTTGGATCCGCCACTGGGACGGAGACAGGATTTCTTTCACTTCTTTCTTTCAAGGACGAAAGAAGTCCTTTTTCTGTCCCTGTACTTAATGTTTTATCCTTTCAAGTATTCATACCCTGTTATAGTTACAAGTTATTTCCACTAAACAGTAAACATTAACATTGCCGAAAAAAAAAGAAGACATTTACAACTCCCTGTAGGCCGAATTAAAACGCAGCTCTTGAGGAGGGTATGCCTCCTCCTCCTCCCTCGTGACGTCACTTGGACCCTCGTGACGTCACTCGTGACCTTCATGACATCACTCCTGACATCATCACGTGCGACATCATTATGGGAAACGTCCCATAATGCAACGCGCAATTACGAGTGACGTCACTCGTGACCCTAGTGACGTCATTATGGGAAACGTCCCATAATGCAATGCGCAGTTACGCCGCCGCCGCGCAAGCTGGAAATAGGCGCCTAAGAGCTGTGCTCTACAAGTAAATAGTTACCGGCAACACGTCACTAGTAACTATACTTAATTTCACCTCAAGTCCAGATGCAGCCGACACTACGAGCTGATGGGACCAATCAGACAGCGTCAAAAGTGCACCGTCATGGTGTTCGTCATGCTGCTGAACGTGTTCTATCATTGCCGACCCAATTATAAACAGAAAAGGCCCAGTGTCGTGCGCTTTTGACACTGCTTGATTGGTCCCATTAGCTCGTAGCGCTGGCCGAGTCTGGACTTAAAGGGGTACGGCAACGAAATTCTCAGCGCTCATTTTCTAGCTTGAATGTAGTTGCATGCTGCACCCTAACCTCAATAACACCAGTCTTCCGTTGAAAGGCACAATAAAACTAATTTTAAAGCTAAATAAACGATCTTCCAGTGTGCACCCTGGTGGATGCATGCGGAGCCTATTTGGGAGGTAGTCTAGGCAACGTTGTGAAATTTGCTACGTAGTCGTGACGTAGCAGAATTCCTTTGGCGCAGCGCCGCTCTTTGGCATTTCAACATTTTCCTTCTTAAGCTTTCCTCCTCAACCCACAAATCGCGCATTGAACCAGAACAGTCCAAGAAGACGGAAAGGGTGGACTCCTCCTCTTTCGCGGACCCTTGTTTGTGCAGCCCGGATGCAGCCATTCTCCCCCTAGAAAGATTAGCCAGTCGCTCAAAAAACTCGTTGACAGTGCCGCTCTCCCCACCCCGTTCAGCCCCTAAGCTGACAGTGCTGTGGAAGCTACGTGGCCCTTGGGCCAGCCACACGCTCGTCACGCCGCCTTGGCAGGGCCGTCCCAGAAAAAAAATTTCGGGGGGGGGGGGGGGGGGTTCAGGGACAGCGGCAGCGGCCCCCGAAAATGTCTATTGTCTTATTTTCGCCTATAAATGATGTGCATCAGTGGCATATGCACGGAGAGTCATAGCAAACCGGAGAACCGGTCCCGGTTTGGTACCCGGTAGCCGACCGGCGCCACTGCGCGCGCTGGGGTGGAGAGATTAAAATCGGCTGGCTGCAAAATGCACCGACCATGGCATTTTTCGGGGGGGGTCAGAAACCCCCTACCCCCCCCCCCCCCCCCCCCGGTTACGGCCCTGCCCCACGGGCACTTCGAACAGCTCACGGTTGTAACGCGCTGACGCCACCACAACGCTGACAACGCCACCAGGGCAAAGCCCATAATCCCGCCAGCCTTGCTTACGTCACGAATGCGGGGAAGCTTTTCTTTCTGTTTTTGTTTGCGCCGGATATCCTCCATGACACATCGCGCCCTCCGTTCGCTTCTCTTCGAGCGCCTCGCTCCGAGTGCACCGTTTAGAACGAAAAATATAGCCAATCGTTCAAAATACAAAACGTGCGAGTATGAATTACGGTTATTACGCGTCATGCTTGGCCCATTTCCGAACGAAATTTGAAAATTTCAATTTTGTTTCAGTACCCCTTTTAAGCTAAAAACAAAGTGCAGTTAATGCCCAAAGACTGCTTTCACGTCTTTCTAGGCAACAGCCCTCAGGCGCCTCGTTTCTGGGGTTGGTCAAGCGTTGCATTATGGGACGTTTCCCGCTCAAATATAGCGGAAAAATTTCCCGGCTAAATTTGGCGGGAAAACTGCATTGGTGTTGGAGTGTCACCCCCTCTAAAATTAGCAGGCAAAATTTTCCCTGCCAAATTTTAGTGGGGAAAGTGACGTCACAATCCTCTGTGTCGGCGTCGCACATGAATAAATTCAGCGGCAGGAGGGGGAGGGGAAGGAAAGGAGGAGGAGGAAGAGAAGTGGAGGACAAGGAGAAGGAGGAGCAGGAGAAGACGAGGGGCAGGAGGAGAAGGGGCATACCCTCCCCTTCTCCTCCAAGTGCTGTGCTCTGAGTTTCGCTGACCACAGGGACTTGCAAACACCTCATTTTAACCCTTTCAGGCTCCATCTGCTGTTTTGAAGTGTAAAAATTGTTTTTGCACCTAAACTAAAAGAAATATGCTCAAAAGTCACAGAAACAATGGCATTTTGAATACAAATGCAAAACTTTATTTTTTACAAGTATGTACACAATTGTGTACAAAGCACTTAAATGATTGCACTTTTCACACGTGGAACCTGAAGAAGCAATTGCGTTCCTTTGTGAGACAGAGTGGGACAGCGCATTTCTTGCAGAAAATTCTCGACCTTCCTTTGCAGTTTTCGAGTTTGCAACGCGAAGGCTCTGCCTGATCCCTGGCTTCTGGCCAATGGTCCACACAATCATACCGGCTGTCAGCGCATGGGCGAGACATCCTTGGCTTCTTTAGCACTTTGGTGGCCTCGGCTGCCTGCAGGTCCAGGTTTTCTAGAGACGGTCGTCCTCGTTTTCTTGCATTTGGGACGGCCTTAATTAGTCCTTCTGCAACTTGGAGGCGAAAGTGCATGAGGTCCATCAGCTTCGTCCTGGGGATGCCTTCGTTGTCTCGCAAGTATTCGAGCCAGGCGTTACAGATGGCAATGTCAACAAAATGAAATAGGACCCGAAGTGTCCACTTCCTCGATCGGATTTTAATCCGGTATAAGCTCAAGAGAAAATCGAGCTTGTCCACTCCACCCATTGACTGGTTATACTTCTTGATCACTTCTGGTTGCTTGACCAAGATGTGCTGCTTCTTCTCCTTGTCCCACCTGCTGACCTCTTTTTGTTCTCCTATGCCAACAAAATTCGAGGCAATGGTAACGCAGTTGTTGTCCTTCCAGGAGACAGCGACAATGTCGTCTTGAGTAACACATTCCTCTGAATACCCCTCGGACTCTTCTTCATTGCCTTAGTACTTGAAATGGGGCACTTCGCCAGCCTGTTTGTCCGTACCGTACCGGCAGCTAGAATGCCGTCTTTCTTGAGACGTCGAAGAAGGGGTATTGAAGTGAAATAATTGTCGAAGTACAATTGATAATTGCACCCCAATGGGATCCGTTGTGCTAGGTGGAGCACGACACCCGAGCAGAGGCCAAACGCCTTTTTCAAATCGTCACTTATCGAGTTTTGGCCTTGATAAATGACAAAGTCATAGAGCTGTCCGCTTCTCCCACAAAGGGCAAAAACTTTGACTCCCCAAGGTGTTGGTTTCCCCCTCATATATTGCTTGATCGAAAGCTTCCCCTTGAACGGTATCATTTGTTCGTCCACTGAAACTTCCTCCTCGAGTTGTAGGTCCAAGCAGCGCGCCCTGATGCTGTCCAAGAAAGGGCGCACCTTCCACAGCTTGTCCTGGCAATCAGAAGGCTCACTGACAGCAATATGGAGGTTATTCCTCAACTTGAAAAACCTCTTTGCGGTCATTGTTTCTGAGATAAGCGGAACTTTGGCTGTATTGTCCCAATACAGTCTCACTCGGGGAAGCGATATCACGCCCATCAGCACGTGCATTCCAACAAGCTTCCGAACCTCGTCTGGACTTGTGTTTACATTGGTGTGTGACGTTAGCACACTGTACTCATTTGTCGCTTCTGTGATGCCCTTGAATACAGACTGGGGAACGTATCTCGAGAAATAAGTGAGTGGTGTGCTCGTCTCATCCGCCGTCACAGCAAAGTCTCCTCGCGCAGAAAAGCCGGTGTCTTGAGGTGGTGTGTACCTTTTTTCTTCCATATCACGCTTGTGCACGGGACATCAGGAGTGCTCTCCTCGTCTTCGTTTGCATCCTCCACCGCAGCTTCTTCATTCTCCACGTCGTAAGCTTGCTCCGGCGTTTGGCACGCATTGGTTTCAAAGGTGTCATCTTCTTCATCGCTCTCCCCTACGTCAGACACGTCTCCATTCGCAATCCGCTCCAAAAGCCTTCCAGCTGATTCTCCCGTCTTTTCATGGCTTTTTCTTGCATAAAAAGAAGAACAAGGCAGAGTCAAAAAGCCTGGAAAACAAGCAAAATTGGTTCTTTGACAAAGTTTCTGCCACCTTTGAGGCGCTTTGTACACGATTGTGTATGCCAATAAATTGGGACTTTTCAAGCCCGCCAAGATGCTTCTTGCCATAAACTCTGTTGTAACCGAATATTTATAATGTAGCATAAAACTTGTGATTTTACTTCGGGCAGAATTCATGCCACGCTTGCTACATAAATTAGAAAAGTTGACCTACCTGCCGCTGCCGTTGTGTTCGACGCCATGCTTCTTGTTTACATCGTATCTCCCGAAAATCCCGATAGATGGCACCAAAAACTGTCATGGTTGCTAGACGACTAAAATATAATTATGCCAAATTTAGTTTAACTAAAATATTTGCATTCTAAACGCGAAATTAGGTTTTTCTTTTAATGTACACAATGGACCTTTTCCGAGAAGCGTTCTGCGCACGCGCGAGCGCCCGATGCCAAGCGGCGGAAATTGGCACCAAAAATCGAGGAAATTCGGAAGGAGGCTGTAGATCAGCGAGTAGCAAACGTAATTGCAGCATACATATAATTGTGTTACGCAAAAAGAAAGCGGACGGAAAGAATAACACGACGTTTAAGTGGACGCCACGGATGCCCCACTTGGACGGCGCGTTGGGCACGCCCCGCTGCTCAGAGAACGAAGAACGGCGGCGTAGCTCCCATTATCCATTGGTAGCGCAGGTAGGTCCTTCCTCGGGATTGGAGTTCGTGCAGCGACCGCCTGGTGCCGTTCCCGGCGGTGAAAAAGGTCCAATGCTGTGTACATAGCACCTGAAAGGGTTGCCACGCGAACAGCATTCTTTGGCTACTTCACGCACTTTTCGTCTATGTATCTACTATCTATCTATCTATCTATCTGGCTATCTAACCTCTTACGCCGCGGGTCGATAAATAAATAAAAAAGACCGGCGCCGGCTGGGATTCGAACCGTTGACCCTTTGATCAGCAGGCAGACGCGCTAACCACAGAGCTATGAAGGCAGTCATTCAACGCACTCTAAACGGTTGTTTATATCTTTACCATAGACGCGCTTTACAGCGCTGTCAGCTACCGGTGCGCGCGCGTTCCATGCACGAGGGCTCATTCCGCTCTCGTGAGGCTGAGCTACGGCCGCCTAGCTCACCCTCTCCCCGCGCTCGGGAGAGGGTGATGTAGCGGCCGTGCTCCAGCCTCACGAGAGCGGAATGAAGCCCTCGTGCATGGAACGCGCGCGCACCGGCAGCTGTGACAGCGCTGTAAAGCGCGTCCTATGGTAAAGATATAAACAACCGTTTAGAGTACCGTTAGTTGAGACTAGCTGAGACGCCAGAAAGTCTGGTCGGTACCATTTTGAGTGTTTGTGGCGTATGGCGCGTGCTTTGCTCGCCTTCCTAAGTGACACAAGCGCACGTGCTGGGCTGCGGAGATCGTGCGCAGGGCTGTGAAAGTGTCAACAAATTTAGAATCGCCTCAAGAGTGGGCTGGCGTATCTAGAGTGTGCCGGCCACCTGACGAACGCGCATAACTCCGCACCGTTTGATGCTATTCGCATTAACGTAGATAATCATTCCCAAAGGATGGGTTCTGCTGATTT
>JAZHYW010014144.1:0-2500 GCA_037355805.1 Ixodes ricinus
AAAGAGGGCGAGATTAGAAATAGAGCGAAGAAATCGCGTGGAAAGAAAGAAATTCGTCTCTTATCAAGCTTGACAGAAAATCGGGCTACATCTCTAGTATTCAGTTTGAAAGCGGTGGCTGTCGCAAGTACAATAGCGTAAATTGTTAGGCTCTCGCTCAGTTCAAAGGGCAAGAACGCCAGTGTCAGAAATCGACACGGCTAACCCCTAAAAAAACACTCACATTTTAAAATAGCGGGCTTTGCACTTGCTTCCTTGTCGGTACTTTGTGGTAAACGAAGCGGGCCTTCCTTCCCAATGACACGGAAGAGGAGATTATAAATAGAGCAAAGAATTTATTTGGAAAGAAAGGAATTCGTTTCTTATTAAGCTTGAGACAAAAGCACGCCACATGTCCAGTGTTCCGTTTGAAAGGGCTGCCGGTCGCAAGTACAGTAGGCTAAATTGTTCGGCTCTCGGCCAGTCGCAAGCGCACGAAAGGCCGTGTCGCAAGTCGGCACGGCTAACCCCTAAAAAAACACGCATATTTTAAAATGGCGTGCTTTGCACTTGATTCCTTGTCGGTACTTTGTGGGAAACGAAGCGAGCGTTCGTTCCCACTGAAACGAAAGAGGGAGATTAAACAAATAATTCGCGCGAAAAAAAAAAAAATCGCTTCTTATCAAGCTTGCCAGTACAGCACGCGAGATTTGGAGTATTCAATTTCAAAGCGCTGCTTGTGGCAAGTACTATAGGGCAAATTGGCTCTCGCGCAGTTGAAAGCGCAAGAAAGCCGGTGCGGGAAATCGACACGGTTAACCGGCAAAAAAACACGCATATTTGAAAATTGCGGGCTTTGCACTTGATTCCTTGAGAGTGCTTAAGCGCAAACCAAGCGGGCGTTCCTTCCGAGTGAGACGAAAAAGAAATAAGAAATGGAGCAAAGAGTTCGCGCGAAAAGAAAGGAATTCCTGTCTTATCAAGTTTGCCCGAAAAGCACGCGAGTTGTCGAGTGTTCCGTTCGAAAGCGATGCTTGTCGGAGGTACACTTGCGTAAATTGTTCGGCTGTGGCCCAGTAGAAAGCGCGAACAAGTCACTGTCGCATATCGACACGGTTAATCGCTAAAAAACACACTCATATATGAAAATCGCGTTTTCTCCATTGATTCCTCGAGATCACTTTGTGGGAAACGAAGCGGGAGGCCCTTCCGAACGAAACGAATAGGGGAGACAATAAAGCGAGCAAAGAACAGTGGTGTACAGGAAGAAAATTGCGCATTGTAAAGCCTGGCAGAAAAAAGCCCGATACCGCGAGTATTCGTATGAAAAGCGGTGGATATCGCACGTACAATAGCGCTCATAGTTCGGCTGTGACCTAGTTCAAAGCGCATCAAACGAGGTGTCGGAAAGCTTCAGTGTTCAACACGCGGAACCGAAGAACCACTTGTATAATTCGTCTACTTGGCACCGGATTTCGCAAGAGGGTGTGTTCGAAAGTAAACCCATGAACGTCAAGCAGGCATAGTACACGAGAGGTGTTTATTTGCGATATATACATACATACAATCATGCTAGCAGGGAAGGTGCACTCGACAGTCGCCCTGTCGAAGGACACAGAGATCGGAAATAGACGCGTCAGTGAGCCTAGACCTTTGAAATGTCATCGTGAAAATCTGGCGTGTATGAGGAATTTCTTGATAAATTTAACTCGTACGATCACGAACATCGCGTGGAAACCATTCGACATTGCCCTATTAGTACTACTACACGTATTCACTTCATGATAAGCGTTCCTTGGGCCGACGGATATGTGTGAGAGTGAGTGAGTGAGTGAGTGAATTAATGAATGAATCAAACGAATGAATGAGAGACACACACTCACAAGAAGAGACAAATAAAAGTAAACGATTCATCAACAGCCACATCGATGACAATCGCCCAAGAGGACAACCGCACGCCACAAAGGAATGGAAGGAAATGCTCGGGGAAGGTTCTTCGCCATACTTATCGGTGCTATTATGTGGAGGTGGGGTCCGCCGAGCGGTCGAGTGGTGCGAGCGGCGTTTGACAACGTCGCCGACGCCTTTCGTCGCCGTCGGCACCGCTGCCTCCGCCGCATGCTCGTTACAGCAAGGTACCTGCGATCTCTGGCGTCTGCCGTTGGGGTCGGTTCTCGGGTGCACCTGTGTCTGAATAAAAGAAAACGAGTGCGAGAGGGTGTTTCGGAGCGTCCGCGCTAACCGAACCGAACGAGTGCGTTCTGACCGAAGGCCGGGGTGCGTCCTCGCGTCCTGACGGGAAAAATGAAAGCTCGGCAACGCTGCGAAGGCGTCGTCAATGAACGTTGGCGTACGACTTTCTGTTGCTACGATAGAGAGAAATTTTGCGCTTCTTGCCGCGTCGGTACCGACTTCGGTCGGAGATATTCCGGCTGCGCGCTCGAACGTGCTTTTATTTCTTCTCGATTTTTGGAAGGAAAGAAAGAAACTTCCCAAAAAGCGTTGTTGCGGCACGTTGTTG